>JAPYZL010152195.1:0-17656 GCA_030522825.1 Platygaster orseoliae
GTTTTTTAATTGTGTCGTGTCAAAAATTGTTTGTTTTTCCTCATTACAAATACTAAATAATGCATATTTCAGAAATTTTCAATACGATAAAAAAAAAAAAAATACGTGTCGGTTTTTTTGCTTCTGACAACCAGGAAAAAAATTTTCAAACGAATCAAAATGTGGGTGGTAAATCTGACATGGATTGACCCATATGCATTTGCATATTGCATGCTTATTTTACACATTCATATTTATGGAGGGATTCCTGAAAAGTTCAAGAATCCCGAAACGTTCAAGAATCCTGAAAGTCCAGGAATTTCAAAAAGTTCGGGAATCTCAGAAAGTTTTAAAATCCCGAAAAATTTGGGAATCCAAGAAAGATACGGAATCTTTAAGAATCTTAATCTGGTATTCCGAAAAGTTAGAATGTCTAGTGAAAGTCCAAGATTCGGAAAAATTTAAAAAATTTAAGAGCATTCGGAAAACTAAAAAATTCTGAGTCCTAAAAAATTTAAACTCTGAAAAAGGTCATTCGAAAAATTTAGGAATTCTGCCGAAATACGAGGTCCTGAAAAAGTTAGTATATGTTAAAATAATTTAATGTTTCTATGTTATTTCGGGAATTCTGAAAAGTTCGAGAATCCCGAAACGTTCAGGAATCCCGAAAAGTCTAGGAATTCCAAAAAGTTCGGGAATTCCAAGAAGTTTTAAAATTCCGAAAAATTTGGGAATTCAAAAAAGTTCGGGAATCTTTAAGAATCTTAATCTGGTATTCCGAAAAGTTCAAAAATCTAGTGAAAGTCAAAGATTCAGAAAAGTTCAACGAATTTCTGCGCATTCGAAAAACTCGAAAATTCGGAGTACAAAAAAATGAAAACCATGAAAAATTAGGTGAACCGAAAAGTTTATGAATTCTGCCGAAATACGAAGTCCTGAATACGTTAGAATATGTCAAAATTTTTTAATGTTTTTATTTTGTGTAGGAGTTGAAAAACATTGTAAATCCTGTAAAATTTAGGTTTCTGAAAGGCATTGAAACTTTGAATAGTTAATTATTTTTGAGATAGCATAGTTGTTATTGTTTAAGCATAGACTCATACTAATTTTTTCATTTTTAAATTTTGATAATCTTTGTCTTGATTGCATTGGTGAAAGTTTTCTTGTCTTTTAGCGCGTGGCACTAAATCACGCTTTTAAGGCCTTAAACATGATAAATTTTGCTCGCGCCTATGAGCAATCGTCGATTTAATAGACTCAGACAATTTTACGGCTCGACTTCGCCTCGCCTTATAAATCTCGTCTCCGCTTGAATTAACTTCTTGCTCCCAGGCACGAAAACAGTTTTTTTTTAACTTTAGTGAAGATTAAATAAAATTTTCGCCTCAAATGTAGAAATTGTTAATTCATATTGACAATGTAGTAAGGTTTTTGAAACATTATTGTAGTTAGCAATCTGGTAATCTTACAATACTTCATAATATACAGTTAATTATGTAATTGCTCACTTACTTTTTGTATAATGTTCTTAAAAAAATAAGTGAAGTTTTACATTTACTGCATTTGTAACTATCTTCTTTTATCATACTGTTTTTGAACATTGCAGATAATAAAATTAAAAAAATTAAGAACTTCAGAACATTATTATTTATTAAATAACCAAAAGTAGTTAAAGTAATTAACTAATTTCAATTTGACCAAGATATTCAACAAATTGCCCAAATTTAAGAAATGTCAATTGTTTTCAACTCTCAAATTTAAAAATCATCAGAAGTCTCAAAATTGATGTCAATTTCGCCAAAAATGTCCAAACCATCAATAACTGTTTTACTGCCTAAAAAAACACATATTGTGGAAAATTTTCAAAACCTCTCAGAACTGTAAAAAATATGAAAATTAAGAAAAAACACTATGAAATTTAAGCTGCCAATACTTTTGCAAAAAATCATAATTTCAACCCTGCAATCATGAAAACAGCTGAGAAAAATTATTTAATGAAAATTGTATAATTGAAATAATTTGAAAGTTATGAAAACTGAAAATATTTCCTACTTTTCAAATTACTTCTGGGACCGTCGATTTCCTTTTTTTCATATTTCTGAATATTCCAGAGAAGAGTTTCCATAACCAATTTTTAATAAAACTCACATTCTCATCATTTCAACTTTAGTTCCATTACCAATAAAAAAAAAATTAAACGATTACAAAAAAGCATCGAGAATCAAAAAGCCCATTATCTAAAAAATATGAAAATTCAGAAAAAATACTATGAAACGCTTTGAACTGCCTATAATTTTGAAAAAAACGGTTATAATTTCAACGTTGCGATCATGGAAAAAACTGAGAAAAACTATGATCAACATTTTGAAAGTCATGAAAATTGGAAACACTTTCCCGTTTTCAAAATACTTCTAAAAACATCGATTTTATTGTTCTTTGTCATACTTAATTTTTAAATATTTTTGTTTATTCCAGAGATGAGTTTCCATATTTGATTTTTCATGTAACTCCATTCTAATCAATAAAAAAATAATTATTAATCATAAGAAAAATTACGTATATATTTTAAAAAATCAATTATTAAAATAAAATAACACATTTAAAAAAAATCACAAAAAAATTGCAAGAAAATAGGGCATGTCAAAAGTTGGAATTGTTAACAACAATACAAAAATTTTAACAACGTTGCAGGATTTCATTCTAGACTCGCCCCCTTTAAGAATCACGCAAAAAAAATAACATAGAACAAAAATAACATAATAAAATAAACAATATAAAAAAAACATGATGAATATCATTTACTGCCTGAAAAAAAAACATTGTCGAAAATGTTCAAAACCTGTATAAACTATAAAAAATATCAAAATTCAGAAAAAATACTATAAAACCCTTTAAACTGCCGATAATTTCGAAAAAATTGTTGTAATTTCAACGTTAAGATCATGGAAAAAATTGAGAAAAACTATAGTCAACATTTTTGAAAGTTATGAATTTATTTCCTGATTTTTAAAATACGCTCGAAACTGTCGATTTCCTTTTTTTCATATTTCTGAATATTCAGAGATGAGTCTCCAAAATCAATTTTTCATAAAACTCACATTCTAATCATTTCAACCTCAGTTTCATTACCAATAAAAAAAAACGATTACAAAAAACCATCAAGAATCAAAGACCCCATCGTCCCCGTACAATTTACGCACAAAGTTCGAAGTTGGAAAACTCATCGGCTGTTGGAAATTCTCGGAGAAAATCTACGACGATGAGGAGGAAGGGGGGACGGAAGTAATTTCGGGACGAAAACTTACCGGTGAGAGGAACTCCGAGCAAGATAGGAACGGCCTCGGCGGCTTGCACGAGAGCCCAGGATCTGGCGAACGTCCGGTGTCGCAAGCGTTCCAGGGCGAGCATCTTCAAAGAGTAGATGAAGCCACCGAGGGAGGCCCCGTAAAGCCCCGAGGCCAGAACAAGGCCGTGGTAGCCTTGCACACTTCCAAGGGCCAGCTGAGCTACAGCTTCAAACAAACACGATCACCTAAATATACGAGCGGAAATAACAGGCTTTATTTACCCCATGCAAGTAGTGCAACCCCGCGTTACGTCAGAAGCCCGGCAATGCGGACCGAAGTACGCTCGTTAGTACGAAACTTTGAACGCATCCTACTATTCCGCCCTTTCCTTCCTTCTCACCTAATTTACACGGGTTTGCATTCGGTAATTGAGCTCGGATTCGGTGTTCCACGTAAGATTCACAGTTTCGGCATTGTTTTTGGCAAATTTTCGGTCTTTGAGAGGGACGAACAAGTTTGGTTTGAAAGACCGATTTGGTTGGCTTAAACAAACTTTCGGTCGTTATTTGACTAACCGAGTATTTGATTTACGTTGAAAGATTTTTAGTTCAGACGAGAAAATTTTTAGTTTGGACTAATTTGTTTGTTTGGACGAGAAATTTGTTTAAGTGAACCAAATTGGTTTTTCAGTGAGATTAATTGAGATATTAATAAACGCTGCATAAAAATCAGGATTAGATTGATAGTGAGATTTCTTGGATAAACTGATTTGAATTCAAAAACAATATTTTGGGTATTTTTAACACTTTGAGCTTGGAAAATTGATGGAAGTCAGAGTTAATGAGTTTTGACGCACTTTTTTAACAGAATTTCAGAGTGGTTAAAATTAATCATCTACATTACTAAAAGAATTGGTGAAAGTTATAGAACAGAGGAGAATTTATTACTGTGTTTAATAATTTTTGAAATTAATATTTAACAAACTCTTTCGAATTTTCCAGAAATTTAAATAGAATATTAACTTAATACTGTATAAAAATGAAAAAAACTTTGATTCGGAATCTTAAAACATTTTTTCCGCCGAAAATGTAGCAATGTCGCTGAGGATTTATTTAAATGCGCTTTTTTTGGAGAACTTTTAAGTATAAGAAAATAACGTGTTTCATTTGTTGGATAATTTTCGAAGATTTACAAAAGATTAACGAATAATTTAAAATTTAAATCGATTTTAGATAGTACTTTTTAGCTATGGAAAGTTTTCTTCAATTATAAAACTATAAAATACGAATACATTAGGAAAAGTCTTCAAAAGATTTTGAGAAACTCAGGTATGAAATCTGAAAAATGCATACGAATATTTAAAAAAATTTTGGGACCATCAGTAAAATCACTATTAATTTATTGTAGGTTACATCATGTAACAAAATTGTTTGAAGTCTTAGAAAATAAAAATTTCTATGACTATTGTCTACTGTTCAAATGTTGATGTAGTAAAAACGTAGTGAACTATTCAATCATTTCAAGTTGTTCAGATTGTTCAAAATTATCGTTTCAACAATTTTATCTTTGTTACAAAGTGTCAAACTGTCAAAACATAAAAAACTGTTGAATTAATTTAAAATGTTTAAACTTGTAGAAACTATCTGAACTTTCAAGATTTGTTAGAGAATGTTAAAAAGTGGCAAAATTTTTCAAATAGATATAAATAAAAAAAATCTTTGTTAACTTTTAGGTTGATGAAACTGTCGTTTGAAAAGCTGTTGAAGTTGCTATAAAACTGCTTTAATTATAGTAAAATTTACTCATTTTGAGAAAAGCGATATTAACTTTTGAAATTCTTCAAAACTTACTGTAAGAAATGTCAATTATTTTCAACTCTCAAAATTTAAAACTGATATCGATTCCGTCAAAAATTTTCAAAACCCGTCCAACCTAAAAAAATATCAAAATTCAGAAAAAATAATATGAAATCCTTCAAACCGTCTATAGTTTTGCATAAATTATAGTTATTACTTTGAAAAATATGAAAACTAAAAACACTGTCTAATTTTCAAGATACGCCCAAAACCATCGATTTTCTTTTTCTTTTTCATAGTTTATTTTCTCATATTTCTGAATATTCCAGATTTGAGTTCCCAGAATTAATTTTTTAGAAATTTAATTTCTCTTCCATTCCCGAAAAAAAGCAAAAAAACAAACCCAAAACAGGTTTGAGAATTAAAGACTCTGCAAGTTGCTCAAAAAGTTAATCCAAAGAACCATCTTTGAAACACTGGCCTAGGCTCAACTAGATTTTCTAACTATTCACTACAAACCAGCAAA
Source organism: Platygaster orseoliae (assembly GCA_030522825.1). Taxonomy (NCBI): domain Eukaryota; kingdom Metazoa; phylum Arthropoda; class Insecta; order Hymenoptera; family Platygastridae; genus Platygaster; species Platygaster orseoliae. The sequence goes on from JAPYZL010152195.1 coordinate 5,589, forward strand.
ATGTAAAATTTTATCAGTCTTTTTCCCAAATCGAGTTGGAAAATTCACGATCAGACCGGGAAAAAGCGTCAATAAAACCGGAAAATACAGCTTTCCACGACGTTTAGTAGCAATTCAGCACCGTCGATCCTCATGGAAATCAGCATCCTGAATGTAATTGCTGGTCGAGTACGTGTTAACATTCGAAATTGCGCCTTCTGGCACCCCCTCAACATTAAATACCCAATTCAGTCGTGAGCACCAATTATATTACAACTCGTAGCCCACGCAGTCAGATGCAACTTTCGTGACTGCGCCAACGTATTTCATCGCTTTATCTACCAAACGTAATTTTCCCTGTAATAATCGCCTCTAATTTCTTACTTCCTATGTCGTAATCTTGATGGAAAGCTCCAACGCATTTTCGTGAAAAACGTGTCTTACATTCAGGAACCAGTGCTTTAGAAAAACTCTTAAGCAAAACATAGTATCTCTCTTATATACACTTTAGTTCACAAATTTTTCTTTAGTTGCGACTTCCTCTGAAAAAGGTTTTTTTAGAATAATTTAGTGTCACTGAGTACGAAAATATTAATTTTTCAAAGAAGCATTATTGAAATATTTAAAAAAAACGTGTTTTTTTTCATTTATTCTCAGAAATACAAAAAACGTTCGATTTTCTCGAAATGAAAAACAATTAATGTTTTACTGTATTAATTTACTGTAAATTAATAAAATGTTCTAATATTTTGTAAAAAATACAATAATATCGTAATATTTACGATATTCTAGTACTTTTTACCATACATAAGTTAGAAACTGGGAAGTCGAGACAAAATTCGAGTCTGAACATATTAAACAAAAAATCAAAAAGCGTAATATTGTTAGTGAATTATTTGCATGCGGGCTCCTGCTTTTTCAGGAAATGAGGAAAATGCAGGAGCTTATGAATAATTATGGAAAATAGAGGACGTATGAAAATTCAACGAATTAGAAAAAACTAATGAAAATGGAGGAAACTAAAAAAAAAATATGGAGAATTACTAAAAATCACAAAAACTACACAAAAGTGAAAAAAAGCACAGTTATTTTTGAAAACGTAGATAAAAATGCAAAAAACTGAACGTGAGTAAAATTATACATATACATATATATATATATATATATATATATATATATATATATATATATAAGTGTGAAAAATACTGAGAAATGACATACACAAATGTAAAGTCACAAGAAACTTAATAAATATAGAGGAATCGAAAAATACTCGATATACCCATAGAAAAAAATTAAATAAACTATACTACAGCAAATACAAATATACAGAAAATCTTATAATGACTAATAAATTATCATAAATAATCACGCCAAACTACAAATAAGTCATTTTTGTAATTTTCCACTCTCCATGGATATTTATAGTATTCTTTTCGCGATTATTTTCAGCTATGTTTGGTTGCAGCAACCAAATCATTTAGTGGAATATAGATTAACTATAATTTTGGTTATGACAATTACAGTTTTCGTTCTCAAAATTTTATACTGATTGTCATAACCGAAGCTTTGTTTTGTCCTTCTTTTACTAAATAAATGGTTGCTGGAACCACAAATTTCTCCCTGTGCAGTATTTTTTTCACCCCCGCGATTTTCTTGTTTTTGGCAGAAACGAAAAAATTACTTTTCAAAATGTTATACGTTTCAAAATAACCTTTTTTCGATAAATACCACTGATTATTGAAACAGTTTAGTGAAAAAAAAAATTCATGTATACCCGAAATATTCTGAAACTGAGAATCCCAAATTATAAATCAGCGTTTTGCTAATATTTATCGCTTGAAGTTGGGCTTTTTTCTCATAATTTAAGGACGCAGCTCGCGAGAGTTGACCAAGCTCGAACTTTTGGATGAAGCTTGATCGAAAGTTGCTCTTGCATGACAAACAAAGTTGCAAAAGCTCGCGGGCAAATGTGCGACGGTCTTGGATTTTGGCTGACGTTTAAACAGTTGATGTAAATAAATTGAAGCCACGTTGTGAGTTGGAAAGTAAAATAACGTGTCGCTGAGTTGTGTTTACGGGAGCTGCTTTTGGTCGAAAAATAGTATGAAATCGTATTTCGCGGTGCCAGACATGTGTGACAAGATCCATTTTTTTTTTCGCGGAAGTAGCTCTGTCGTTTTTGGGGCGGAAATGAAAAATTTCGGGGCGATTTAAATTATCGCAGTAGAAAACTGGAGCGGAGAGACTTTTATGCCCGTCGACGTTTAATTCCAGCTTTTGACAGAAAGGTGGGTTTTGTGAATGCAGTGGACGTGACTTTCATTACTTTTTTAGAATGGTTTTAAGGTTTTTTGGAATTATTCGTGGAGTTTGTTTTGTGGGATATTTCGGGCATAAAAAAATATTATTTTTATCGATTTTCAGTTTTTTTTCGAATCCTCTGAATTGTACTAATATTCACGTATTGCAGTTTTATGAAATCATGAACTTCTCAATGCCTTACATAAAAAGTAGGTGAATTCAATTCCATTCTACGGTTTCGGAAATTATACACGAACACCACATGCCTCGTTGATTTTACAACAGCTGAAGTATATCAGAATGCAAGGATACAAAGCGCTTTACATTTGAATTTTTCATCATTATTTCCTAGCTCTTGTTTTTGTCAGAATGAATTTCATAAAAGCCGCGACCCTCGAGTTGTGCTTTTTCGGATAGAAGAATTCTTTTTATCATCTCGAGTTCCCGACGTTCCCCAGTTTTAAATACTGGACTTATTGTTATGTAAAAATATACCTCTGAAAGAAGATAAAAATTAAAATTAGCCACGTAATTTTTTATGTAACCTGGAAGTGGATAACCAGAAATTTTTTATTTCAAAATGTCCAGATTTTATGGATTAAAAATTCTTGTTATAATACAATTCATTTTTTTTAATCAATTTTTTATTTAAACAAACTCGGATATTTTCTATAGCTTGAAAACCTACTGAAAGTTTTTTCTGCCTACGCCTCTGCATGGCCTAGATTCATTTTGCAAAGATGTAATTACTAAAGACCCGAAGATTCTCGACGAGAAACAAACTGCGAAAATTATGAAACCGCCGTCGGCTCTAAAGAACTGAAGCTAAATTTTCCCCGAGAATTTGAGGTCAAACCTTTTGGAGATCGCGAATTTTGAAGTTGAAATAATCACGAAATGCAGAATCTTCCTTGGTATAATTTGGTTAATAATGCCGGATTCTGGAAAGTTAAAAAATTAAAAAATAGAAAATTTTTCATACTGATATATTGTTTTTTGAAAATTAAAGAAATCAGAATCCAATCGAAAATGAAATTTTTTGTTTAAAAAATTAGAAAATTTTTATAGCAGGAAACTTTACTTGAGTTAATATTTATTACAATCTGGAGGTTGTAAGAAGATAGCGTTAATTACAGCAGTGTGTTTTGTGATTACGAGCTTTAATTACACTAGATTGTTGAAAACTTAAGTGAGCTTGTGAGACAACTTTGTTCAACAAGCTAACTTAAATAATCTGACAAGAAAGTTTCCCAGGGTAGTAAAATTGACGATTACAAGAACATGACTAGAACCTTTAGGCAACTCTTCAAATTATGAAGTTGTTTATTAATCTGTTCTGTGTATGAAAAGAAGTATAAATTTGAGACTCTAATTGGAAATTGAAAAAATTCAATTTTTTTGATAATTTCTGGGAAATTCAATTAAAATTTTTAATTAAACTTTTCGATTCAAATTTCAAAAAGAAATTCCCAACATTTAGAGTTTTTTTTAATATTATTTCAAAAAAAGGCTAGATATCTTCATTGGTTTGACTAATTTATTTTCTTAGAATGTTATGGATTTTATAATCTTTTTGTCCATTTCTTTCTGTATTGTAAAACATTTTGAGTTTAACGAAATAGAGTAATTAAAAAAAATTTTTTTATGGTTGAAGGTAAAGTCAAACAAGAATGTTTAGATTTACCATATATTTTTATGATACTATGCTTAAACAATCAAATCGTTTTGTAATGATGCAATTGCAAAAAAATATTTTGCGAAATCTTATTAAAAAAACAGAATTCAAAGAATATTAACTTTCAAAACGAGGAATAAAGGAAACTCGGAAAATATAAAAATCAACTGAAATTAAAAAATACAAATGACCTGAAAAATTGAGAAAGACCCTACTTTGGAAAAACTGTATGAATAGACGAATTTCTTATACAAATTTTTTGATACATTTTATACAGAAAAAAATTTCTATAGGAAATAGAATTTTATAAGAAAAATTTTTCTCATAAGAATTTGATAAAGTCGATCATTTACAAATTTTTATAATTTTTGTATAAGAATCAAAATCACTAGAGGTACAGATCAGCAACACAAGCAAGCATTGGTATTATTTATAAGTATTTTTGAATTACTTTTTTTATAATTATGAATAAATTATTATGATACAATTCTAAACAAAGATCTAGTTTTTTTATGAATGTAAACAATCATAACATGCACAATGGATCGCTGCACAATACATTATTTTATGTATAATAGATATCGTCCCAAATTTTTATTAAATTTACATACAATTCCGACAATACGTTAAAACTCTAAATTTCCGTTCAAAGGAATCACGCAGAAATCCTGAAACTCGAGGTGGAAGAAATTCAGTTCAAAAACCCCCAAATTCACGAATTCCATGCATTTAAGAATATTGTTTTCCACGCGGTTCCGAGCTCTCCGAAACAATCCAACAATTAGAAAACAACCGGAGAACGACGAATGTCCGATTATGATTTCCGACGCAAAGCTTGGCGTTCTTTGAAGCCGGGAAAAGCGTTTCCCCGGCGACTCCATCGCCTTTTTGAAGTTATGGCGGAACTCTTTGGGTTTCGCTCGACCGTGCACACCTCCCCGTTCTTTTCATTTTGCTCTTTCCCCCGATATAGAGAGGCGAACTCGCCGTTTCTCGCCGGCACACAAAGTATTTTTTTTCATTCCACGCTCTCCACTTTGCCTCGGCCATCTAAATATTACAGAAACCCCAGCAACTAGGCCAAAGCAACGACGTCATAACATCGTGGTTCCGGCTATTTTCCCAAAAACCATCACTGCCCATTTTCTCGCTCAGTAAAATTGACAATCTCAACCGGGCTTTATCGTCCTCGTTTTTGCCATCCCCGATGTTTCGTTCATGAAATCTTTTCGCTGACAAATGGCTCGCCTTTTTTAATATGCCGCTGTAACGTGGAAAGAGGTTTTTTACTTTGATATTTATCGACACGTTTTAGACGTTACATTTCAGTCACTGAGAAAAAAACTAGTACTTTTTGTTGTAATTTCGGTAAAAAGAACCAGAATATTATAAGATTTACTGTGGATTTTCAGGTTTTACAGAATAATTGCGAATTTTGCCATTTTTGTTTACTCATAACAAAGTCGTTATACTGTAGAGGTAAAAATATGTATGATAGTTTTTACTGGATAATTTTGGAAAATTTTAAATTTACAAAGTGCAATTGTTCTTTAGAAATTGTAATTTTAAGTATGATAATACATAAGATTTAATATCATGATTTTAAATTACTTGGTATAACACGCAAAGAGAAAATATTGTACAATGTATGCATGGTATCACATTGTAAAATCTAGAATACATTTTCGACTTTTTTCAATATTGTATAATATTATGATATAATAAAGTAGAAAATATACCAAAATATATCAAAAAGAATTACACAGATCTGAATGCTGTCAAAACCATACGTTATTTTCTGAAATCTGGATTAGTAAAAATTACAATATAATATTTCAAAAAGTTAAAAAAAAAATAAAGTAGACAAAACAATATATGGGGAGTTTTAACAACAAAATATATTTACAACTACAAAATTATTTGACAACATGCACTATGTAAAATAAAAAAAATGCAATAAAGGTCTAGCAAAAAAAAAACTATATTTCAGAGTGATTCCACAATTCAATATTGTAATACCTACTATATTTTTTCTCAGTAATTTATGAACATTAATCTGCATAATTTGAGAATATTTGGGGAGAATAAGATTTTTCTAGTTGAACCTGCAATGCTTTTATATGTCATTAATTTATTTCTAAAACTCCAATGTAGAGCAATTTTTCGATCATGTACATGTTTAACACAAAGTTAATAAATAATAATAAACTGTTCAAAGACAGGAACTTTTATGGCTGAACTTTATAAAAAAAATTTTTATAGCATCATTTCAATTGCATTCTTCAATTTAAATCATTTGGAATCAAATTTCAGACATAATCAGAATTCTTAACCATTCAATGAATTGATTTGTACGGGGATTGTAATGTTCTCACTATTATTTGCAGTCGCGAATTCAACGAAAATTCATGTATGATCCAATTATAATTTCAATAAAGAACAATATGTAAAAATAAATATTATTGAGCGCATGCTAAAGATTTAGTTTTTTTTGTAACATTTCCAGGCCAGGACCCTAACCTCAAAATCATACATTAAAAATATTTTTTTTTAGTTACATAATTACAAGTTGTAACAAATCAGCGTTTCACAAATGAGCACTCTTTTCAATTTTTTTTCTGTACTAGCAAGTATTTATATGCATTTGCATATTGCATGCTTATTTTGCATATTTTGACATGTGAGCCTATTATGCATATATAAGCACATGTATGCTTATTGTGCATATATTCATGTGACAAATTAGTATATCGCTCATATATTTATTTACAAATTCACATATGTCATCAAATTGTATTTTATGTATCCCTAATCAAATTATTAAATCATCGAAATGATTAGCCATCACTTTAAGTTATTTAAATTTTACTTTATATTCAAATTTTCCCCAACAACTTCCACTTAATTGAAAAAGACTGTAAAAGATCATTATTATTGAAAATTTGAAAAAAAAAACATCTCATAGTTTATTGTAGTTGGAATAAAACTTATGAATAATACATTGTTACAGTTACTCACTGTTTTTGCATATTTTCGTGCATGTTTAGGAACTTTTTTGTATTTTGAGAGCTCATACTGCAATTTTTTCTTTGATATTAATGCGCTAAAAACATACTTTTTTAGTACATATTTTCACTCGTTCTGCTCATAATCAAAGTAAATTTCTCCTCTTCAATTCTAGATAATTCTGCTACATATAACTTTCATTAGTCCTTTTTCAATTCCTTTTTTCTCGAACCCAAACAAGCCTGTTTTCTGTGAGCAAAACCCCGACACCGATAATGCGATAACAACGAGACCAGCGTTGGCAATTGTTTGTACCGAGTTTCTGAGCGAAAAAAAGTCACGAGTAATGGAATGAAGTGGCCATTGACGCCGAGGTTGGGAACGAAATTGGAGCAACGTGCAATTTATCTAGCAAGGAGAGCTTATTGTATCGATGTGTACTGACCAACTCCTATCAGTGCCAGTTGACAAAGATACTGCCTTGAAACAGTGCACTGGGCGCTGGGATGAGCTGTAACAACGCCCCAAGCGGCGCATCCCAGGGCGGCCGCTAATCCCAAACAAGTTTGCAACAGCACCAAGGCACTTGCCTCCAGACCATCCTGGTATCCTTGTACCGCCTGCAACCAAAGACAACTTCAGTTCGTAACAAGCTTCATTATCGAGCCCACGCAGAAAAAAAGGATTTCCTATGCCAGGAAAAAGATGAGCTGTTTGAACACAAAGTGACAGAACGAATTTTTATAGCTGCAGTAGCTTATTTATTTGTTGCCTCAGGAAATCTTTTTACTGAGAAATGGGATTTCATGCATAATGATTGTGTTTAAGTATAACAAATATTTGTTGAGACAAAAAAAAAGCTCTCGCAGCAACGAAAAATGTGCTATTTAAACACAACTTGACAAAACGAATTTTTTTCTCAAAATCATAATGCATGAGATTTCATTCTATAGTAATTTTGCTCTGGTACTCTGGTAGCAAAAAAAAATTTGGTTAAAGCAACAAAAAAGTAAGTTACTGCTGCAAAAAAAATTCACTCTGTCAAGTTGTGTTTGAACAGCACATCTTTTTGCTGATACAGCAAATCCTTATTTTTTCATGATAATTTTTACTAATTTCTATAATTTTCCATTATTTTTCCAATCAATTATTTCATTTATTGAACTGTCATAAATTTTTTCCATATTATTTGTTTTGAAGTTTATTTTTTATTATCACCATTTTTTCCCATTTGTACATAAAAAAAGATAGATGTTCTCCAAATTTACACGAAAAAAAACAAAAAAAACAAAAAAAACGATTTGCTGTATCAGCAAAAAGATGAGCTGTTGGAACACAAATTGACAGAACGAATTTTTATAGCAGGAGTAGCTTATTTATTTGTTGCCTCGGGAAAGGTTTTTTGCTACCTTAGCAGAATTAATGAGAAACGAAATTTTATGGATTATCATTGTGTTTTAGTAGAAAAAATATTTATTGAGACAAAAAAAGCTACTGCAGGAACAAAAAATTTTCTTTTTAAACACAACTTGACAAAAAGAATTTTTTTCTCAAAATCATAATGAATGAGATTTCATTCTATAGTAATTTTGCTCTGGAGCAAAAAAAAAAAAATTTGTTGAAGTAACAAAGAAGTAAGTTACTGCTGCAAAAAAAATTTATTCTGTCAAGTTGTGTTTGAAGAGCACATCTTTTTGCTGATACAACAAATCCTTATTTTTCCGTCATAATTTTCACTTATTTCTATCATTTTTCATTATTTTTTCAATCAATTATTTCATTTATTACATTTTTATAATTTTTTCAATATTTTTTGTTTTATCGTTTATTTTTTATTATCTCAATTTTTTCCCATTTGTACATAAATAAATGATCAATATTCTCCAAATTTATTCGAAAAAAAAAAACGGTTTGCTGTATCAGCAAAAAGATGTGCTATTTCAATACAACTTAACAGAACGAATTTTTTTTTTTTTTGGAGCAGTAACTTATTTTTTTGTTGCCTCAGGAAATCTTTTTTGTTACCATAGCACAATTACTGCGAAATGGAATTTCATGCATAATGATTGTGCACTAATAGAAAAAAGATTTATTCAGACAAAAAAAAGCTACTGCAACCACGAAAAATTTTTGTTTGCATCAGTAGCTTATTTTTGTTGTCTTGAAAAATCTTTCAAAATTTAAAAATTTAGAAAAAATTAAAAAATTTTGAAAATTTCCTAAATACTCAATTATTTTATAAGTAATTCAAAGAATTACAGAGATTTTTTATAAGTTTTATACATTGAGATCATTATCGTATTTTTTGGAAAAGTGTATGATTTATCTAATTTTATAACAAAATTTCAAAAACTTGGAATTATTGAAAATTACGAAAAATTATCATACACAAATTTTAATGCATTTTTCTCGTTTATTATTGTTAAAATATAAAGAAAATGAAAAAGCATTGCGATATTTCTCCATATTGTCGTAAACTCTGTTAAATTCGCATAATTTGTTGAATTTCAGATAATATTAATAAATTTTGTAAGTCTTGAAAAATTTTTTAATGCTGAAAAATTACAGATACCGCGTAATAATTTACATTTTTAAAAGTAAAAAATTCTTTTATAATGTGGATACGGTCAAACATTTTCGAAATTTTGAAAATAATCTAGAATATAATATAACTTTGAAAAATGTTATTTCTTAAAAATTTTAATGGTCCGTTTAAACTAGAAATTAAAAATTCATTGATTTTTGCGTGGTATGATTAGGTATTTAATTTTAATATTATTATAAACTTTTTGAAAATCAAAAATTGATCCTGGCACAAAGATGTTCTATAATTGTAAAAATTTAATCAAAATTTGGAGTTCAGAAAATTTTTTAGAACTACTATTTGTAAGTTTTTTGCCTTGTTTTAGTTTTTTTTACATTAATATAAAAATTTTCATAATGTTTTGCATTTTATACGGTTTTTTGAATTTCTTGCTTATACTATAGTCAATATTTTATTCCTAAACATATCTCAAACATGATTTATGTAAACAATATTTCCCAAAATTAGTAGAACTTGGTTTTATAATATTTTTTGGACTTTATATAATTTACTGGACATTATGTTTTGGACATTACCGTACGCAATCGTAAAAACTCTTGCAATCAAGTTTAAAACGTGGTAAATCATGGAAAAATTTTTTCCCAAAGTATAAAAATAAAAAAAGAGTAAAATACTTATCTCAGCTATAGTCTAATTAAATATATGACCAGAGACTGTACAATCTGAAGAAGTACCGATAAAAATTGTTATCACATTCTCAGCATATTTTCCCATTTAAATCAGTTTCCTGAAAATATGTGTGAATTGTCCATATTCGAGTCTTTCACAATTTTTTGTTTTCCAGGACCATTTCATGACGCAAATTCGTTTTCTCGCAGAAAAAAAATAAAAATCACGCCCATGCAAACCCTGAATCATGTTAATAAATTCCTTCCTTATTGCGAAAGGCAGAAAGGGTTGACGAGGGAAAGAAAACGTAGGGCGTGCGGCGAAATGTGTCAGGCTAAATTCAGCTCCGAGGTACGTGTCGACGACGAAACGGGAACGGTTCGGATCAAAAGAGGGAGCTTGCAAAGTAGCTTCTTGCGTCCAGAAGCGCATCGATGCGTTTCCTCGAAAATCTACCCTGATTCTTATTCTACTCACAGAATCTCGAACGATTTCCTTGAATTCTAATCATAAAAACAATTCTCTCGCGCGATCTTCAGATAAATGATCGAATCACTTGGGAACATTTCGAGATGGAAAAATAACGGAGAAAATCATGCTGATTCAAGGGGAAATCGAAAGGTAAGAAAAGAAAAACTTTCAAGTACAGTGAAATGGAAAAACGTTTTTCAGAGATTATTTTATTAACAATAACTATGAAAATAAACCATCTTTTTTGCTATGTAATTTATGACGTTATCAAGAAACTTCCTACACAATTTTTATTTTCCAAGCATGAACTCGACAATCCATTACGAAAATTACACCCATTCGAAGATGATTATTCCCGAGAATAAATGCGTTCTGCTTCGATTCTATGACAGTTGAAAAGTGCAATACTCGAAATGAATTATTCATGAATTCAATGAATCCGATGTACAAGAACCTCGAAATACATCTCTATATCTTCGAGAATTACAAGACAAGGAAAATTGAATTCACCACGCAAATGCTGGATGCAATTGCAGTAATCCTAGAGTGTACCTGAAAGTAATTGGACGGTTCTAAGCAGGAATGTAATTTTACTGCTCAGAAAATAATTTTTCAGGTCATGGTAATTTCTGATTGTCATTTACCGTCATTTACGGTAAAATTTCTAAAATCTCTAATTCAATTTTACCGGTCAGTAATTACCCTTCATGACCGAATTTCAATGAACGTAATTGATTAAATTATTAACAACAATTTCAGGTGAAAATAATTTTAACTAGTTATTTCAGATTTCATGAATGACTTTTCCAATTTTCTATTAAAAACTCGGAAACGGAAACGAAATATTTAAGTTTAAAAATCGATTTCGTCGGTGATAACTTCAAAAATCTTGTGATTCTGATATTTCTGGTTCATGTAAATGAAGTTATTTTTGAAATCATACACTGAAAAAAAAAATTGTATTTTTCACCATAAAATATTGCATTTGTAGTTCAGACTCAAGCGTAACACTTTTTGATAAAATTTCTTTTATACACTTCATAGAAAATACTGACAAAATTTGTTAACATTTTCCAATAATATACTAAGTTGAGTAAATAAGAAATTTGTTTAAAAAAATTGCTATATTCGAGACCGAACCATGATTACAATAATTTATAGTAAAAAGTAATGTATTCAGAAAATTGATATGCAAAAACATAGAATTTTTTTTTTTTTGTAAAATAGAACGAAAATTGTTAATCAATGATATATTTTGAAACAGCAATTTATTTGTTAATTTATGTATAACTTGTTTTAAATACAATCGAATCTTTCTCATATATCAGGTTGTAGGAAAAGTTCGTAGAAAAAAAATTCGAAGTTTCATTTCTTTTCTAGAATATTCTCGAAACTTGAAAATATGTGATCATGTTCTAG
>JAPYZL010152241.1:0-20783 GCA_030522825.1 Platygaster orseoliae
AGTGCAATTGCGCACTCGCTTCGCTCGTGCCCAAACTTTGCACTCGTTGGAATCATCCTTTTTGTCTCGTGTAGCATACAATATTTTTTCCCATGCATGCGTAAAAGTGGCCATTCCATTTTTATGGAACGCAGGAACGAAATCCTCTTTTTGGAGTACTTGGAAATCAGCGGGAGTTATCAATAAAACCCTAGGGAAATATTCATACATCCCGGATCACAGGGAAGAAAGTTGCCTGATCCGAGATTAATGAATGTTTCCCAGGGTTTTGTTGATATTTCCCGCTGATTTCCGAGTACCCCAAAAAGAAGCTTTTGTTCCCGCATTCCATAGAAATAAAGTGGCCTTTTTTACGGATGCATGGGAAAAACGATTTATGATTATTTCCCTAGGGTTTTATTGATAACTCCTGCTGATTTCCGAGTACTCCAAAAAGAGGATTTCGTTCCTGCGTTCCATAAAAATTAAGTGGCCACTTTTACACATGCATGGGAAAAAATATTGTATGCTATGCTACACGAGACAAAAAGGATGATTCCAACGAGTGCAATTGCGCACTCGCTCCGCTCGTGCCCAAACTTTGCACTCGTTGGAATCATCCTTTTTGTCCCTTGTAGCATAAATATCTATTACTTATTATTATTATTCTTTTTCGATCAATTTTCAATGTTTTTTCATACTTGACGAAAAATTTAATAAACTTGAAAAATTTCAAATCTATATTATTTAAAAAAATTAATTTTCGAAAGTTCCAAATAGTTTATACTGTTAAAAGTTTCGTAAATTTCAATAAATTATGTAGTAAAATACCAAAATATTCAATACAACTATTTTGAAACAACGTTCAGGAATTGTCCGAATTATTCAAATTTCAGAAACTTCTAAAAATCAAATAACACTGTAAATTTTGAAGATAATCAATAAGTGTATTTTTCGTCAAATGTTTATAAATTTTCTTTAAAAATACAAAATTCAGTAGCAAACTTACACATGAAAAAAAGGATTTGCTGTAGCAGCAAAAATACATGCTGTTTTAATACAACTTGACAGAACGAATTTTTTTTGCATCATCTTTTTTTTCCCCAATAAATCTTTTTTGTTGCAAGAGCATAATCATCATACATAAAATTCCATTGCATAGTAATTGTGCTTCTGTAGCAAAAAATATGTGTTAAGTCAACAAAAAAATGTGCTGTGCCAACACAACTCAACAGAACAAATTTTTTTTGCACTCAATCATCATACATAAAAAGTACTTGTACTCTGGCCATAAAAAAATAAGCTACTTCTGCAAAAAATTCCTTCTGTCATGTTGCGTTGAAACAACACATTTTTTTGCTGCTACAGCAAATCCTTTTATTCTCTGTACTGTAAATAAACCCTTAGTGTCCCATCGATTTTCCAGCACGAACTTTCCGAATCCGCAATCGACTTTTAGCCCGAATATTCCGAGGCCACCGACGCTCCTTCGAACGCCGCCAATATACCCTTGGGCTCTTTGACGACTCTTTTTTCCATTTCTTCCTTTTTCGCGCGAATAATTTACTTTTTCTCGACGCTCGCTTTATCCCGGCGCAATTACAGTCGTAACCGCGTAATCGAATTTCTCGCATCTTTTGCATAATTACGTCGCTCGTGTATACATATATATGTACATAATTCCCCCCCCCCCTTTTTTTTCTTTTTGAAACCGAAGCACTGATTGCGAGCTGGCTTTTCATAATGGTCATTAAAGCGTGAAGAAATCGAGGATTTATTGTGCTTTCGTGAAAGCCATCGATACCTCTCGGGAGTCGCGTTGATAAAAGCCTCGCAAGAGACTTTTTTTTTCTTTCTTTCTTCTGCGCCCTCTTTCGTTTCGGTCGCCCCGAAAAAAGTGTCGTTCTCTCTTTCGAAAGCGACGCGTTCGCCGAGCCCCCGGAAGGTACGCGAATCGATAAGGATAACACAATTTGTCCCTCCGAGTTGCGTACACTCGCCGAGCAACTGAAACAATAGAGCCCGGGCACGCCCATGCTAATTGAAAGCCTGGTCAACGTGGCTTCGTCATACAACGAAATTTATCGTTCGGGAAATATGATGAATCCGAGCTTTCAACAATATTTTACTAATTAAAAATATATCGAATATCACAAATATAATTTCCTATAATTTATTTATTTTTTTATTTTATATTATAATAAATAATTTTAATATTCTAATAAATACAATGAGAAGAAAGAAAAGAAAAATAAAATAAAAACAAAAGAAAATAAAAGAAACCATACATTGATCCTTTCTAGTTATTATTATAAAATATGAATAATTTCCTCATTCCATATATAGGGTGTTTCAGGAGACCCGCAACTATCAAAAACCACAAGTTCTTCATGAAATTCTAAGACGATTTTTCCTTTGCCACTGTTCACAAAACTCAAAATACAAAATTTAAAAAAACTAATTTCTGTCAAAAAAAAAAAAATAAAAATAATAATAATAATAATAATAATAATAATAATAATAATAATAATAAAAGTAAAATGCAATTATTCAGAATGTAAAAACTGCGAAAAAATTCTTGAAAAAACGTCAAGTTCCATTCTCAACCAAGTACCTTTTCCCTTCTGCAAAAAAAAACAGCAGAAGCGAAGGAAGAGATAAAAGGCTTTTTGTCACGCACTTTCGAGACTTGAAAGATTCTTTAATGAAGTAATAATAACGGGGAAATGGAATAGTTTACGGGTCGCTTTCTTTGAGGAATCGAAAGTCTTTACGCCGTTTGGTAACGTGCAAAAGGTCGCTTGGTGAACGAGAACAACGCGTAATAATTCGTTTCCCTTCCAATTCTATTCATTTCTCGTCGAATTAGCGCAATTGTCCGATTACGTAATCGAACTTTACTACCGAAAATCGTTAAAAAAAATGCAATTTTTTATATTTCCAACTTTCATATTTGAGGATTTTGAAATGAAAAGAAAAAATTCCTAAATATAATTCAATTTAATTTATTATAATTTAATTAAATTTAATAAAATTTTGAACAATGTGCATAACTTTGGATTTTTTTTGTCGAGGTCATTCGGTTATTTTAACTGTACTTTTATCATAAAAGTGAAATTTCTTTCCAAAGGACAAAGAACCGTACTAAAGGTCCTCAAAATGTCGAAAATTTTGACAAATTTGTTTCCGAAGAGTGCTCACCCCGACAGTATTTCGAGAATTTTTTATTTCTTTTGAACCTTTCCGCCCGTAGGACCCTCAATGGTCCCGCATATGCGGGGGACCTTTTTCCTTTCCCACTCGACATTTTCCTCTCTTTTGTTACCATGGCCATTCGGCGCGAAATAATTGCCAGTTTGGCACGCGTGAATCTACTGGAACCCAAAAAACTACGACAAACGGGTTCTCAGGAAAGGAAAACCCAGAGCCATTTATTTTGTAAGAGGGTCCGAAAAAAAATTCGGGATAGTGACATATTTTGAATTACTGCGTGAAGGTTAGTTTATTGCAGGGTTAACACTCAGAATGCCAAAAATCTTATTTATTTCAATCTATTTCAATATATTGTATCGAAATAAAAATGTTCCTCTGATAAACATCATTAAATAAATCGGCAAAACCTATTTTGAAAACATTATTTCCTATTCCGAAAATCAGGAAATTTTATGCCATAGAACTGAGTTTCTCAAAAATGTGCACAATGAACTCATGCGTAATTATACCTCCCGAGCGCAGCGAGGGCAACTGTCACATGTCCAATCCCGGAAAACTATACTCTTTCGCGGACCATGCCCTTTTACCCAGACGCTTGATATACCAACCATTCCGAAAACGCGGCCCCAACCATGGACAAAGGTCCCTTTATGTCGCACAAAGACATCAAGCCAAGATCCCCGAGAACGCTCGAGTGTCCCCGCATGAGAAACCCATGGCGAACTTTTTTATGGCTTCGAGCCAGAGCAAGAGGAAGCATGAAAAAAAAGAAACCGGGCATGAAACGCCGGGAAAGTAAATATATCCGACGATAAGTCATCTTTTCAGCCTTTCTTCAATAGCTCGATCAAGGACGACGGCGGCGGGGGAAAAAAAGGCGCCTTGCGTAAACTTGAACTTTGGAAGAGGAAAAAAGCCTTCCACGAAACGAGTTTTTTGTACCCAATAATTGGCATTGATTTACATCGATTAATACGTATGCGACGTTATTAACTGCCGGCCGCGACGTGTTTTGTTTTTTCCTCTACAGTAAAAAACTCAACCTTATATATTACGAGTTTCTCGTTCAAAATTTTTCGACTTACTTCTCCAATAGTTACAGTACAAATTACTAGATTTTTTCTGTCTCAGACAGAGAGAGAAAGAAAAAAAAATCATTAACGGGGCGAAAGGGGACGTTCAATGGCGCGTCATGCGAATTTTATTGAGTGCTGTCGGGAGAAATGCATTTTTGCGGCTAAAATAAAGTGCTGGGGAGCGAAGAAGGCCGCTGGCAAAAGAGTAGGCCTGCCAGTCGGGGTTTTATATACGAGGCCCCGTAAAAGGGACAAAGGGACTGAGGGTAGCGTTTGCTTTACAGGCAATAGCCACGACGGCGACGTCGCCGACGGATCGTTTCTTCGCTGCCATTTCTCCTTTTCACGGGTCGGATCGTTAAGGTCGCCGATATTACCGACGAAGAAAAACGACTGTTTTACGATCTTACGCACGAAAAAAAGCCCAAGGGAAAAAATCGCATGCTCGCATACTCCGGGACAAAAAAAAGGGGACGTCGCGAAATATGTGCCGAGCGCAGAAAAAATGTTTAGCAGAAGTTTTTTAAAGTTTAAATTAAAAATAGTAAGGTTTACTGATAAATATAAGTAGTTACTGATATTTTTCCAATCCGTAATTCCCTTCAAACTCAAAAATAAAAAGAAAATTTCGGCGAGTCCTTCAAGTAGCGATGATTACGCGATTGATACGTCGCCGCGGCGGTTTCTCGCGAGGCTTGGTCAATGAATCACGCATGTCATCGATTAGTATCAATCAGGTCCTCAACAATCGCGCAACCGAGACCGATTTACGTAACACTGCGCGAGCGTTGCGTTTTCCGCTCGCGCCGAGGGGTTTTAGGTCGAGTTTTAATTATCAATTAGACGGGCTTTCGGCCTACTTTCGAGTTTCAGAAGCTTTGACTTCCATGGAAAAGTCGGAATCGAATGATTCAATGACTGACTTCGTGATGAGATGAATTTAAAATCATTTACTGTAATTTTCCTAACTTTGCACAACCCTCGTCGTATAATTTCTCTAGACGAAACTTTGCCGCGGAAATATGAAACGTACTTGGTAACACGAAAAAAAAGCCACTCAAAGTTCGCGATCAGGTGCGTGTGACGCCGAAGTTTGATCCGGATAATGTCCCGAGTCGTATTATTTGCGTAGCAACGCGCCGCCGGCGCAATCGATTACGGCAAAACAAATTTCGATATGTCCCTCTTTCGCTGATAAAATATGCAGGGTTTTGTCGCGATTTCGGCGTTGTTTTATTGACAGGACAACGCGAGGTGTTGAAATTATCGAGTCTAGACTCCAAATCATGAAATCTAAAAAAAAAAAATGAATTTGAAAAAATGTAAATTTTTCTGATGATAAATGTAAGTTAATTATAAAAATGTAACTAAAAATCGATATTGCTATTTTCAGAACGATTGAAAGTTTTAAAAGAGATAGATCAAAAATTTAGTTTCATTTTTAAATGTAGTGATATATTCATGCCATAATAGAGTGTTATAATTTCAAACTTTTTTAATGAAGATTTATTTTTCAAATCATGTCTCGAATTTTCCTGAAGAAAAGTTCGATTTTACGTTCAGTTTCAAGTATCATAAAAAAATTAATTTTTGAAATAATAATTTTAACACCACTCAAAAAAAGTTATTTGCCTGTTTCAAACGTTTCAATAAAATTATTAAAAACAAAAAAATCGTTGAAATTACTTTTTTCAGTTGTAGTAACAAACAAATATTATTATTTATCAAATATCATTCAGTTTTACCAACTAATCTCACTTTCACTTAGGCTAAGGATAAAAATTCAATTTTTCACTACACTCTAAAAAATAATCGCAATTTTTCTATACTTGTGTATGTATGTTTTCCCATGTTGTGTAGAAATTATCCCATATTATATGGGAGTTTGAGGTATATGGAAAATTTCCTATGCAAATATTCACTTTTCCCATACTTTTCCAAAAAATTCTATACATGAATAAGAAAAATTTTATACATGAATTCGAAAAATTCTACACATGTATGGGAATGATAAAACAAAGTATAGAAAATTTTCGATTCATGTGTAGGATAAAAATTTCCCATAATATACGGGAAGTTTTTTTTACAGTGTACGAATTTTATATATATATTTTATTTCTTAGACGCTTGGAACTCCAGGCAGATTTATTATATATTTTTTATTTTTATTTAACACTCGTTTCATGGAAGATTTTCGAAAGTCAAATGCTTTTTTTGTTGCTTATTTTATTGATTTTTCCAATTAAAAAAAAAAAGAAATAACAGTGTATTTTGGAAATATAAAATTAACATAGATTACGGAAAATTGCATTTTGCTATTGTCATTTGATACAATATTTGATTTGTTTTTAACATTTCATACTTTATTTAACAATGTATGTAACATAAATATATATTTTATGAAAATAATCATAACTAGTAAATAACAAATTTTATTTCTGCATTATTCTTTTATTGTTAGCTAATTAAAGAATTAGCATTTAATTAACTGAAAAAGTTTTCAATGTACTTTCGTCAGAATAAGGGCTATTAATAAGTGTCAACTTTTGTATATGACTGAATGAAAATGTTATTCTCGACTTTACTCAACATTTTTATAAATGAAAATTGTGTCGATTTTTGGAATTAGGATTGAGAAAACTGATCGTTGCTAGTTCCAAAAATATGATTTTTGCAAAATTGTGGAAAATGAAGCATTTTTTATTTAAAACATTATTTTATTATGTGTCACAGTAGTTTTTTTAGACTGTAACAATTTTCATTACAAAAGTATTGAAAAAAAAGATGATACTTGACAGAATGAAGTTAATATATTCACTGTGACTTTGGTTACGAGAAATTAGCATCAAATGATTTTTTTGTATGTGAACTAGTGTAGTTTACCTACTATCTCTCGTTTTTATATTGCATATAAAATTTTTCATGAACTCCGTATACTTTTTTTTTAATTTTTAGTTTCTAATTGCTAATATTCTTGTATGTAATTATATTTCTGTTTATATAAGTTTTTACCAACTTATGATACATAGAATGTCGTTTTCAGATCATTCTATGTTTTTTCATAATTATTCTATTGTTAGGAAATTTATAAAATAAGAGTCCAACTAAAAAAAAATTATATAATCAACTTTTATCAAAATAATAGTTTCAACAATTACCAATTGTGTCACTTGACAAATAAAAAAACAACAATTTCATGTGTCGTTAAAAATTGGCATTTTAAACTACGAACGAACGGTCAAAATTTTGTGTGATGTCTTCAAAAAATAGTCTTTATCTAAATATGTTATTTCTTGAAGTAAAAAAATGGACTAAAAAAACATTAGATTGTCATTTCTCCCCAAGATTAAAGAGAAAAATTAAAATATAATTTTTTATTAATACCATAACTATATGAGACAATATAAACAATTTTTTTTTCTTTTTATGTATTTTCTAACGTTTATAACATTTCCATTACACTATACCATTCACACCGCTGTGCATGAAAATCGGGAAACTCATCCACGTTCACCACCTCGAAAAAGAAAAAAAATATTTCCAATTACGGTGGATTTTCGTGAAGCTAACGAAATGCCCATTTGCCAAGCCAAAACCTTCTATACTAGCAAGGTAAAGGTCGGGCAGCCGCGAAGCAGCCTCAAAAGGTACGTTTGCAATTCAAATCCCGGATTAATGGGATTAATTTTCGAAGGAGCCGGTGAACGTGATGAATGCTTGGAGTTTCGTGCAGTGGGCATAATCGCGTGGAAACCCAACGGAGGAGCCCGACGTATCTTTTAGAACGGCCGCCGGCGGCGTGTTCCGTACACCACGTACGCGCCTTTCAAAATCCGCGCTCTGAAAATGGCCATTGCCGATGGTTTCCTCTCGCTTCTCGTATTTTTCCCCCACCTGCGCGTATTTCTATGGTCACACATAGAAAAGGCGTCGATTGTGGCACATAAATCCTTTCTAATGCCCCGGACCGCAATTTATGGGCGTCGTCGGTGACGGTTTACTTGGCCCCGTGATATGACGATCACTTTCCAGCCGCGTTACTTCATCGCCGTCTTTATACTTGGGCGATTGTACGTATCGTACGCGTGTAACGAGCTTTCGTTTGTTTCGAGGTTTCTGTGAACCCGGGGCGAGCGGGGTTATGACCAGTGAGAGGGGATTTTCACTCTGGCTAAAGTTGACTTCACACTGTTAAAATGTCATTCATTTCAATAAACATTCATGTATGGTATTCACATTAAAATAAAACTTACTAATAATTTTAATTAATAGACTCGTATAATGTATATTCTGCAAAAAATTCAATGAACTAGTCAATTGAAACTCAAGAACGTTTATTAATCTTCATCAACTTGGTATATTGGTTTTCAAATGCGTTTATGTAAAAAACTTCCAAGACAAGTTTATTAAAATTAATACAAAAATTTCTAACAGTGCATTTCCCAAGATTAAAGTAATAAAAAGTTTGAAACGTTCAATAATATGTGTTGAATTCAAAAAATTATTTATTACTTCACCAAAAAAATAATGGGTACAATTTCGTTTTTATTTCCTTCAATTTCAAATGTTTACAACTTCATGAGCATAATAATAATTATCGATAGAATGAGCAACAACTTCCCAAACAAAGTATCTAACCTTTTAAAATGTTTCATAGATCATAATATCATAAAACTTGTGGAATATTTAATTTCTATTGGGTTTCGATGGCTGTTTTGTAATTTATTTTATTCAACGCCGTGTAGAAAAAGCCACATTTCCACACATTGTTGAATGAAATAGTCCTTGACTAGTGTGGAATAATTCTTCTAACTCATCTGATTACAACGTTCAGATTCGTTAAAAAAAACCTTTCCTCACTAGTGAAGAAATATACTGTTAAACGTGTATTCGCACTATAGCACATTGTACATTTCTTCCCTGGCATAATCCTTTTTACTACCAATCACTATCGATTTCCCCAATCGATCGTGAAAATCGACCCCCCCCCCCAGGTTCACACACCTTTTTCCCCGTCAGGATGCAAGGTGTACAATTACCTTGGAACAACAACGCGCCGCACGTGTTCGCATGTTACGACCATCGCCTTGTTCGTTTCGCGGTCTCCCCAAGTACGTTGCGTGCATCTAAACTCGCACGTAACGCAACAACCATTTTTTTTCTCTCATTTTCTTTTTTTCTTTCAATTCGACGTTTATTTATTTCGTTTCCTCACGTGACTCTAAAAAAGATGAATAAAACAAAAAGAGAACGCGCGAAATGAAAATGAGAGGAACGAAAAGGTAGGATTTTCCCGAAGGCTGTTTGAAAACGAAAAGAAACCGGCTGGAGCGCGAGCTTACATTACGCCCGGGGTATGAAAAAGGCCAGGGCAACGCCTTCGCGGCCCTGAAGTGGAAATAAAGAGAGAAAAGAGAGGAGCGGGAGAGAAATTGACGACCTGCCCCTGCTAAGCCAGGCCAACATCCTGCCCGCAGCCCGATACCTCGTCTGGAATTCTCGAACCAGTCGTCGACAAAGGCTGTATTATGGCACGATAATTCACGTTTCCAGCCTCATGATAGTCCCGATAATGATCTGGGTCAGTTTGCCTATAGGGGATGCTATTCTACGCGTTAGATAGGATTTTCGACCGCTTTTTTCCTCTTTCTGGGCCCTAAGCAAAGAGGGTCATTCGAGTTTAGGATTATTTACAAGGAATTGTAAGCAAAATTCGACTAAAATTCGTTGTACAACTTCAGTTTGAATCAGTGGTATTCCAGAAGTTAGCCGAAGAAATTGTCAAATTCTACTACATGAATTAGTGATTTAAAAGTTTACCTTCCAATCAGTGAAATTTTTGAAACGACTAAACAATTAGTGAATTTATTACTAATGTGATTAATGACTATTTTACTAGTAGTTTAAAATTTTACTATTCAATTAGTGACTAATAAAATAATAGATTCTCACTATTTCAAAAAGTAATTTGATGGTCGACGATCAAAAAAGTGAAGATTCAATATATGTGACCGAATATTTAGTGAATATTCTATATATGGAATAAAGTACGAGGGTAGTTCGAAAAGTTCTCGGCCTGGTAAAGAAAACGGAAGATTTTTGAGCCAATTTTTTTTTATTTCTCTACGTAATCTTCTTGCAAAGCAATACATTTAGTCCAACGATGTACCAACTTTTTAATACTTTCGGAAAAATAAGATGCGTCCAAGTCTGCAAAATAAGCGTCTGTCTCAGCTTCAACCTCTTCATTTGAAGTGAATCTTCTCCCCCCCCCCCCCTGCAATTTCTTCAAGTTGGGGAAAAGAAAAAAATCACTAGGAGCTAAATCAGGTGAATACGGGGCATGGGGAAGTACTTGGAATCGAAGTTCCTATAGTTTTGCTGCAACAACGCGAGACGTGTGTGCAGGTGAATTTTTATGGTGGAACAGCACCTTTTTTTGCCAGATGGGGACGTTTAACTTTGATTGCATCATTCAATTTTTCCAGTAGTGAAGATTAGTAGGCCCCAGTGACAGTTTTGCCTTTTTCCAAGTAGTCTATATGCACTACACCACGAGAATTCCAGAAGATTTGGGTACCGCGTGCGTTCATCATCCTGGATTGACATACGGCCACGTTTAAATTCCGCTGCCCACTTTTTGATTGTTGAAAATGAAGGAGCAGATTCTTTTAACGTTGAATCCAACTCACTTTGAATTTCTGTTGGTGTAAAGCCTTTTAAAACGAAGTACTTTATGACAGTGCGAACTTTAATTTTATCCATTTCCCAAGAAAAACAAAAAACGTTTACTTAGCGTGACTGCTGTAAAAAATCTACTGAGCACACATGTCTGAAACTTTCAGCAGCATCATCTGAAGGTTGATCTACAATGAATATAATAGCATTATGATTATCCTAGTGATATATATGCTTTAGGCCGAAAACTTTTCGAACTACCCTCGTAAGATTTCTTTTACTTTTTAAACAAATAAAAATAGTAAACCAATAACAATTTACGAAGTAAATATAAATTGTTGATTTCTACTAAAGTTTGAAAGTAGTAATTCGCTCATTTCTTTAGTCATAACTTACTAATTCAATTAGTACGCTAAAATCACAATTTTACTTATTGATTTTTCACTTATCTTTAATAACTTTTCTCTTTTTCAATTAGTGAAATTCCACTAATAATAACTATTTTTCTACAAATTCAAATCGAGAGAGTAAATCAATTGAATTTTAAATCTTGCACGAGACTTTTCCTTCATATTACAAATTGTCACGTAACATGATGTAACATAATCGAATGTAATGTGATTTTGAACATATTATGTACTTTGAATACAGAAGAAAAGACATTGAACTCATCGACAAAAACACGAAAACCCGATCCAGCGTTACGATCACAACCGCAACACTCGACACTTTCCGGACGAGCACGTACGAGCTTTGAATTTCGCGCAAGTTCTCCATCGACTTCCGGCTTCCGGTCACGGCCAAATGGCCGATCGGATTACCCCTCTTGCAATAATTTTCGCGCGCTGGAGACTGAAAAATCCTCACTCGGCTTTTGCAAAACTGCACTTTCCCTTCTTTTTTCAGATTTCAATATGTTTATTCATTTCTCTCTTTACATGATTTGTTTCTACAATTTGGAATAAACAACAAATGTTTATGATGGTCAATATTCACGTTCGAGTGACGTAGCACTTACTCGCAGTATGTTCGTTTAAAATTTACAATATTTATCCTCAGATTATAACAATTCGTCATGGTCTAAATCTTTCATTACTACTTCATGATTTAAGGCAAATCTCAACGAGCCCATCATTAGTAGAGTAATATATGTAGTAAATCGTCAATGACTTGGACAAACCTAATTCATACAAGAAACGACGTCCAGTTATATATTCTTATCTATATTATTAGCTATTGTCTCGTGGCGACGAACGAATTCCCAGTTTTTGTCTACGTAACTTGCTCAAGGTAGAGGTCGTTACACTCGAGTTGTTCTCGTTACCTGCCACCGATCGATTCCTCGATCACTTCCTAAGAGCGATACTTCAATCCTTCTCTACGTTTCATAAAAGCCATCAATTCCATCAAAACACTTATTGAAAGAGACTTTTTACTATTACTATTACAGTATTTTCTATCACTTTACCTACTTTAAGTAATGTTACAATGATTACAAAAAAAATAATACTATTCAAAAGAGGCGTGACAAAATTTTTTCATCCATTATACGACATTGGAATTATAAGGCAAACACAGATCTAATGATAATTCTTAATGTCCTTTTGGTTCCTAAACATGTGAGAGTACAGTCCTTAATTTCTAGTTTTTTTATTCGCTCGAATAATTATAGGATTAGCATAAGAAAACCACGAATTTACATCAAAACTTCTGGTTGTTGAAGCGTTTCTACGAAATTTTACAAATCCATAGAAATTACGAAAAACTGGTTTTGGTAGTATTCCTGTGGGATTTCTAATTTGAAATTTAAATTCGTATGAATTTGACGAGTTTTCAAGGGTTGAGCAGAAATTTTTTTTTTATCATTGAAATAATTTTAGTTTATTAAATTTTAATTATGAAATTATGAAACCTGCATTGCATTTGTATAAATTTTATCACGTTATTTATACGAGTAACTGTTTGTACAACTTTCCAAAAATGAATGAAAGGATGTTCAACGTGTAAAAACGTGATTCATCGATTTAATTTGAAATAGTAAAAAAAATTCTCGAAGTTACACGTCATTTTATGTGTCACTTAATGACTTACAATTGCAAAATAATGAAAAAAAAAAGTTTTATATTGAAAGGGAATAATAGTATTGTTAAAAAAACAATTAAGTAGAATTTTTTGTATTCGACAAAAAACACCACTTCCATAAAAAAACTCATGTCAACGTAAAATAAAAAATAATTCTCTCGATTCCACGTCTTTCCATTTTTTTCTAGTTCGTATAATAAAAATTTTCCAAGACACCTCCACTTTTTTCCTTCTCTTGAATCCTTAATGGAAGTGTCTCGAACATCCATTATTTATACAAATCACCTTGATCTCATTTTTCTACATTCAGAGTAAATAAAAGATCGAATGAAAATTAATATGCGACACTCACTGTATTCATGATCTCATTTACTGAACTAGATTGTGATTAGAATCCTAAAACTTGGTCAAGATCATTAAATCTTACTTTTTGATTTTTTACTGAAAAACCAATTTAATTTACTTAAATGAATAGACAGTAATTAACAGAAATTAAAATTTCATTCATTCCATATGTTCCCTCGCATTAAATTGATGATTCCCCAAAAAATCATTCAAGTCATTAAGTTCTTGTCAAGCCGTGCATTGTTCAATATTTATTTTTGGGAGGCTCTTTTCTTTATGTTCATAAAATTAACAATGTTGACAAATCACACGAAAATTTCTTTCTGAGATTTACCAAAAATAATGTAAAACCTTGAAAAAACAAATTCTATGAAGACTCTAACAAGGAATTTTCTAAATATGTTTATACACTAGAGATTTTGATTCTTATAATGGCAAAATTTTTATAACAATTAGAAATTTCTTATAAGGTCTACCTTAAAAAATTCAAATAAGAAAAAATTTTTTATGAAAACCAATGACATTTTTATAAGAAATTTCAAATTTTTTATAAAAAAATATTCAAGCCTCGTACATTTCTCATAAACTGAAATTTTTATGGAAAAAATTGTTTATAAACATTTCTACAGGAAATGATATTTTAGAAGAAAATTTTTATTACAAGAATCTTCAAATTCGACATTTTCTTAAAACGACAAATTTCATTGTAGATGATTTAAGAGGACACGGAAGACATTCTCTTTTCGTCCTTCTTCCTTTCATTTACTTTCCATTCTATGCATCTCTCTCGCACTACAGTAGTTTCCGAGTCGTCTTAAATCATTGATGGTAAATCTCCGAAAAAAAATTCTCATTTTTTCTTTTTCCAGTTTCAAAGCATTGAAAGTGTTTCCCGTTCGGAAAAGTCTGTCAACCCCTCGTCATATAGTTTTCCGCTGCTCGCCAATAAACTAGCGACCATAATTCCTCAATCTTTCCTCGACACCGTCGCCCCCCCCCCGCCCCCCCCCCCCCCCCCCCAATCGAACGCGAAACAAGAAACTATGAAATTACAGCCGACCACCGTAGTCGCCAAGTTGGATGAACTCGGCCAATCGGAATTCTAAATACCAACGAGACTTTACGTTACGAGTCTCTCCCTCGACATCGATTCTAACGAAGACGAACGCGTTGCCACAGCGGGGTAACAACTTCGACCCCAAACTTCGAAATCCATTATATCACCCGGGATTTCCCCATCTGAATCCCCCCCCCCCCCTTAAACTACTTTTGTGGGATAGCATAGAAGATACGAAGAATTTTTTTGATAAAAACGTGCCTGAAGTTCCAAAATAGAAAATATCAGTAAACACTAAAAAGTCAATCTTATTTTAAAATGCAACAAAATTAAGGGACGACTTGAAATTCGAATAGTATCTTGAATTCAGTCCATTTTCAAATTTATTTTCAAGCAAGCAAGTTTTAAATCAAAAAGATTTTGAATTTTGAATCAAAAATTGCCTGCATGAAATTAATTGTAAGCATATACTAAATTTAAAATAATATTTGAATTTCAAGACGTGCCTTGATTTTGTCGCATCTTAAATTAAGATTCAATTTTTATAGTGAAGTTTTGGTGTTACTGATAGTGATATTTCTAGATGCAATAATTAATTTAAGTGAGTACATATACTAAGAAAAGAAGTAAAAATTACTATATTTACATGACAACCAGTGCGTTCAGAAAGAAACACACTGATTGAAATAATTTTTTTTCACTTTATTTTTGTATTAAAAAGAATGTTAGTCAGTTCCTATAGTTTATTTGTTATTGCAAATTGAAAAATTCCAGGGCAAAGCTATAATAATTAAAAAATATAAAACATGGCATTACAAAATTCTAGGCTTTAGTGGACATTGTTCCTTTTCTTCTAATTCAACTTTTTTTCAGTTAACTGTGCTCTTTTGAAAATTCCCAATGAGCATTTCTATATTAAGAAAAATTCAATCACACATCTATTTTTTTATACATAAAAATTACATAATATTCTTCAGTTATCTGAAATATAATTATTTTTACTAAATAACGCATTTATTTAGAAATCGACATAAAAAAATTATAGGCTTTAGTTGAAAGTGATACTTTTTTTCTTATTAAATTTTTTTTACTCAACTGTGTCATTATTCCTAAGGTGCAGTTTTGAGTGAAAAAATATTCAATAACAGTATAATTGTTTTTTACAAATAAAAATTACAAAAAAAATCTTTAGTTTTATTACATAAATTTTCGTAAACAAGGCTTTGACACACGTAATAATTCATGTAGAAATAAACTAATCATGTCTGTAAAATACAAAAATAAAAAAAGTAACAATCTCCACTGGAGCCAAGAATTTTTCAATGTCAATTTCGTTATTATACATACATGACTTTTTATTGAGTACCATGCTTTATCAATCAATTTTTTAATATATAATATTTACTATATTTATCAGTATAACACTTGAAGCTACTGATATCAGTAAAAATTATTACTGATATATTCCATTCCTATTCCAAAATTTTTGAGAAATGAATGAAAACGATAAAAAATTGGTTTTTTAACTTGAATCCCTAATAACTGTGATTTTTATGAAAAAATTGCCAATTTTTTTGAAAAACTCCGTCTTGATAAATTGATTTTATGAATATTTTATTAAAAAACTGTATAAAAAAATCCAGCTCAATAAGACAAAAGTTTATAGAAAAAATTAATAAACAACTTTTTTTGTATAAAAATCTCAATTACTATGGAGCAAGATTAGAGTGAGAAATGTATATCCCTAAAGTTCCAAACGTTTCAAAATAAAAGAAATAAAAACAAGTTATTCTCATTACCTTGCATACTTAAAAAAATAAATAACTATTAAAATATAACTCATATTATTCCACGATACTAACAATTCTATAGTGTTTTTGTTTATTTTTTAAACATTTGGAACTTTAATCACATGAAACAATTTGTAATGTTTGATAATAACTGTTAAATATTACGGAAATTATTTATATTCTTACTATAAAAAATAAAGGGTACAATTTTGTTCATTACAAACGTTTAGAATTTCAGGAACATCTTTTTTTAAAAAAAGAAAATTTTTTTTTTTACTAAAATTCAGTAAAAATTTAGCTGTGTTATTCAAAATACTCATCGTGCGTTTCAAAATTTAAAAATCGAAAGTATTTTTCTGCAGCTGTATTTACCGTTAAACCGAAAATTACAAAAAAAAAAAAATTTATCTTGACTTGAAAAAGAGCAATTTTGAAAATTAGAAATATTAAATCTCAAGTTCTGTGACTAATAAAAAAAGTATGTGTAAATTGTTAAAAGTTTGAATTTGCGTCACCGATTTCTAACTCTGTTTCACGTTCAAAATTTTCATGTAACTTCAAACCAAAAAATTAATATTTTCTGTATCAAAATTCGAAAAAAGTTCAAAAACTCGCAATTTTTTATTCAAACTTCACAAACTTCAAATTGGATTCCCAAAAATTTCATACAAATAAATCCGTTTTTTTCCAACAACCAAAAATTATAAACTTTGAATCTCAAGTTCTGAGATAAATGAAGGAAAAAAAAGATACTTAAATTGTTCAAAATTTTTATGAATCTTCAAGCCGAAAAACTAACATTTTCCTTGAAAAATTTATAAGTGCGATGAAAAATCAAAAATTTGCACCACAAAATTCTACAATCAAAAGTTCTAAGATTTAAAAAATTGCAACCAAATTTTGAATGTTGTAAAATTCTAGATTACAAATTTGAAAAAATATTTTTTTCCACTAAAAAATCACAAAAAAATTTTTCAATGAACATTATTGTTTTAGTGATTCAAAAAGTTGTGATTTCGCTCTAATATTTCAAAAATAAACCATCTATATTTTGACTCACAAAAATCCAAAAATCTACGACTTTTCAAAAATAGAGTTATGAGACTTTAAATATTGTAATTTAGATGGAATTGGAGTTCAATAATTCAACAACTATTTCATACCCTAAAAATTAGACAAATAAAATCTTAAGTTCTGGGATAAATGAGAAAAATTATGCAAAAAATTGTTGAAAATTCTATTCCACGTTAAAAATTTCTATGAAATTTTAACCCTAAAAAAACTCATCATCTTATTTTCAAACTTCATGATGCTCAATATTCCTATAAATTCATAAATTCGATTCCCGAAAATATCCTCTCAAAAAAATAAAGAAAACAATACAAATTTTTGTTTTTTAACTACACCTACAATTGCATTTAAAAATAGTTTGTAACGTTTTATAACAATTGTTAAATACCAAAAATAACTTATTACTTTGCTATTCCTTCGTTTAATATTTTTAAGCTTTTAGAACTTAAACATTCAACAAAAAAAACCCCTTACCGCTGCAACACTCCACACTCACTTAAAAAAAACCACCCTCCTCAACAATTTTCTAAACCTTCCTGAAAATCAGCTGCACGATTTATTTCAAGGATCGTTAAACCGCCCGAAACTGACCCTCCCGAAACGCGCGAATTCCTCGGCCCACGTAAAACAAAACAAAAAGAAACAAAAGACACCGCCCGGACGCTGAAAGAAAAAAAAATGGAAGAAGAAGAAGAGGCAACAGACCTTCTTTGCACGCGCCTGGAGGACTGCAACCGTTCGGGCCCCATCGCCGAAGAAAATACTTCGACGTTCGATGCATATAATTCGTGGATTATAATTCTTTCACTCCCGAGATGCGCCTCCCAAAACCCAATGCTATATATCTCTTTCCCTCTCTTCACACCGTTCGCCGGTCGAGCTATAATCGGTTTTTTCCTCTCTCTCTCTCTCTCTCTCTCTCTCTCTTTCGCTTTTTATCCGCGCTCTTCTCCTCAAAATTGCGCTTTTTCGGGACTAACAAGAGACATACAGGATGTGACCTTTTGGACTTACGTTCGGCCCTTGACCGCCCAATCCATATCGCGACGTATCCAAATCACGTATTTTAATCGCCGCCCGTAGTTTTCCAGCTTTTATCGCGGGACATACAAAAGTGCGTGTCTCAGGTTAATTATACGAATGGTATTGCACTTGCGCACACTGCACTGTTATCGGAGACGACGGAAATTACGGGTGTTTTCCATCCGGGGCTCGCGGACGTTGGACCGGAGGCACTGCACACTTTGAAACGAGTAACGCGGAACGAGAACTTGGGTACGCGAACAAGGAGCAACTCGGCAATGTTGCCCCTCCGGCGGTCGAGCGACGACTGAAGCGCTGCGGGCGGCGACGAGCGGCGGCGCGCTGAGAGAGTGGTGGTGGAGGCCGGGGGCGAGCGTGGGCGATTGGCGACTGGGAACCCCTGGTCTCGCGTTCCAGCGTTGCCGGCTTTACTGTGTGTTTTTTCGACAGGCACTGGATTTTCGGCGCTTCGCGAAATTTTCAAGGAGGGTTTTCTAGACAGTTTTTTTGACTTTGTAGTATATGATTTGGATGATTATTTTTTCTAGGTGGAAGGGGGAAAAGTTGAGGTTTGAGAGGGTTCTGGTGTTGCCGGGTTTAGCGTGTTTTTGTTCTTGTAATTTTGAATCATGATTTTAAAAAAAGCATTTACTTTTCAGTTGGACATGGGGAATTCTAGGTAAAACTCTAGGGATTAATCATTTATTCTCTAGAATTATGGGGAAATCGAGGTAATTGATGATTAATCCCTAGAGTTTTTCTTAGAATTCCCCATGTCCAACAAAACAGCGTTCATTCCCATTTGTTTTTGAGAATGTGAAATTGAATGAGATTGAATAAGAGAAAATGAAATGAGAAAAAAAATATTTTTGAGGAAAGAGAAGGAATGTACCTTAAAAAATCCTATAGAAGTATTTAGGAATTTTTTGTGTTTTGCAAAATATGAGATTTTGAAAACCATGTATGGAAATTTGGGGATGGGGTGTATCAGTAGCTTTAGGTGTTTTGCTGATATATATCAATAAATGTCAATAAGTTTCTCTGTTACTTCAGAGCAGTGAATTCAAAAATTAATTGATAAAATATGGTACTAAATAAAAAGTCATGTGTGTATATGTGTGTAATAACAAAATTGACATCCAAAAATTCTTGACTCCAGTGGAGAATTTTACTTTTTTTTATTTTTGTATTTTACAGACATGATTCGTTTATTTCTACATGAATCATTATATGTATCAAAGCCTTCTTTACGAAAATTTATATAATAAAACTACAGAATTTTTTTGTAATTTTTACTTTAAAAAAACAATAATAATGTGATTGAATATTTTTTAATTAAAAAGTGCACATTAGAAATAAATGCATAGTTTAGTAAAAAAATTTTATAAGAAGAAAAGTGACATTTTCAGCTAGAGCCTATCATTTTTTATGTTAATTTCTGTATGTAAATATGCATTTTTGGTAAAAAATAATTATTTTTTAGATAACTGAAGAATATTGTAATTTTTATGTATAAAATAATTGATGTGTGATTGAATTTTTCTTAATATAGAGGTGCTCATTGGGAATTTTCAAAAGAGCACAGTTAATTAAAAAAAAGTTGAACTAGAAGAAAAGGAACAATGCCCACTGAAACCTAGAATTTTGTAATGTCATTTTTCATTTTTTTTTATTAATTATAGCTTTGCCCTGAATCCAAATTGGAATTCGACATAAGAAATTGCATTGACAATTGAAAAAAAAAACACTTAAATCTACTAGAATTCTATAAAAATCTAAAAACTTTGAAATTTGGAAATTAGGTCGTAAAAAATTAAAACAAAAATTTATAAAAATACCATAGAATCTTTCATCATACAATTTATGAAAAATATTGAAAGTTTTTGAATTCTATGAAAAAATTGCGTTTCTGAAAAATCTGCACAAATGGCAATGTACAAAAATACTAGGAAACGATAAAAAATTTCATGAATACTGAAAAAATAAGAAAAACTGGAAGAAACATAGAAAAACTCAAAATTAACGTAAACCTCATTATCCTTAAAATCTATCAAAGTATTAAATTATCAAAAATATATCGATATTTGCATTCTAGAGCATATAATTTTTAGAATTGATTTAAAAATATCTACAAAAATACTAGAATCTAAAAAAAACACTACAAAATTCCTTTTTATTTTTGTAAATAGACAAAAACGCGAGAAATACTTTAAAATCTTCTCATATTCAAAAAATATATGAAGAATATTTTTTAAACAATAGGGGAAAGTGGGGTAATGACGGCCATCGCTATTTTGGGTACATAAAATTGACGTGGTCTAAACCGTTTACTACTGTGACAGAAAGTTTATTCCATAAGCTTTTTTTTAATTAGATGCTGAAGTGTGTGGATTTATTATAACTTGTAGTTCTAGACCAGTGCCGATACGTAACTATCCGAAAGTTTTATAAGGTGTTCAAAATATCGAT
>JAPYZL010152248.1:0-11098 GCA_030522825.1 Platygaster orseoliae
GAATTTCGGGCTTCGGAAAGCCCGGCGCTTCAGCGTGTCATCCTCTCCCCTGCCTACTGGCCGAGCGCGAAACCCCTTATTCAATCGGGACCTTCAATTCTAGAATCACTTGGATCTTTTCATCCAATTTTAACGAGACGGTTTAAATGTTTCCTCTCGAGATAGAAAAAGCAACATGTACTTTAAATTCAATGTCTGATAAAATGAGACCGTTCATCCTCTTCAAACTGATTTAAGTAAAAAAATCCGTAATAGTCAGGCTCGAGCGCTGACTGCCTTTTTTGCACGTAAATAAGATAATTAAACAATATTTTTAGAGTTTCTCTTCTAAACAGAAGCTGAGCAGATTTCACGAGGAACATCAAATTTCCTTCATTAAAAATCCCTAGAAAATTCATGTTTAAGTGTTTGAGTTTTTTTTTCAATGTTCCTCATTAATTTCAAAAAGTTCCACTGAAATTTTATCGGGTCCTTGATATGTTCCACTTTCGAGTAATTAAGAGATATTAAATTAAAGGTTAAATATTATTTTTTATTGTGACTGGAATAGTGCAAAAATTACTGAGAAATTTGTTGTATTATTCATGATTTGCGCGTCGGAAAGGGGATTGTGATTGCCTTTGTTTTCTCATTTTCTAGCTTCACTAATGGATTAAATTTTCTCTGTTTGTGTTTGGGATTGAATTTCAATGAGGGATGAGACAGGAAATTAATTTGTAGTCGCAGTAACGACAAATTTAGACGGAAAATTTATGAATAATTATGAAAATAATGGTTAAAAAAAAATCATAAAAGTAGAAAAATTTGAATCTAATGGAAAATAATAATTTATAATGTAGATTATCGAGAAGTAATAAATTATTAATAATTTAATTTTTGTTGCGGCTTAGAAATAGAAATGATAATTAGTTACAAATTATAATCAATGAAATAAAAAAATTAAAAATAAATTAATAACTAAATGAATAATAATAATACTAACAATAATATATAATAATAATAATATAATAATAAACTAAACAATAATAATAATAAAATTATAATAGTAATAATAAAGTTGTCCTTTGAATAATGATAAATAATAATTAATCAATACAATATACATAATTATACTACTAATAATAATAGTAATAATAATAAACAAGTAGTCAATCATAAAAAAAAACAATAATAAAAAACTGATTGACTTTTAGGTTTTTTTTTAGATGTTTTGAGCATCTAGAAGATATCCCTCTACGAAATATTACTGATATAAATTATAAATACAAAATTTATTTGTTTATACAAAATATTTTCAAGCATTAGAAATAAAAATTTTGAAAAGTTGCATATACTTTGAAAACATTGTAAAAAATCGAAAAAAAGTAGCAATTGTAAAAAATATCCAAACTTATAAAAATCGTTAGATGATGAAGATTATTTTAATTGTTAATTTGTCAAAACCGTTCAAAACTTCAGTCTCGAAATACTCAAAATTTCCGAAAAAACTCGTACTTCAAAAGACTCACCCTATTTAACTTGGCGAGTTTTCGAGTGTACTCGATGGCGCAGGCTTCCGAGTGGCTCCTCGTGAGGTTCCCTTCGAACTCGGAATCCAAACTCTCGCCGCAATCGAGACTCGAGCTTCTGACCGCTCTCTCAAGCTCCGCAAGTTTTTGCCTCTCGTTCAGAATTTTCAATTTCTTGACGAACGGCAGCCCGCAATATTCCGGCGACAAATCGTCCACGGAAGCGTACATTTTCGTTTGTTGCCGCAAATGCGCCAAACGTCGCTTTTTCTGATCCGATTTCGGAGAGTCCTCGTCTTTGACCTTGAACCAGAAAGGTCGATTGAGATCAAAAAAGTACCTTCAGTTGCTGAATTTTTGCCATCAATGTGCATCAGTGGCGTAGGCAGTGAGGAGTTTTAAATTAAAGTGAAATGAAAGTGAAGTTAATTATTACTTCATGTAAAAATATAAATTAGTCTTAATCGATATCAAAACCAAGTAAAACACAAACAATTACAAAATGATTTGTTTGTTTATTACTAATGGTTTTAAAAAATGAAGTTATCAACAAAAAAAACATATAAAAAATAATGAAAATAGGTGAAAATGATAAAAATGGACTTACTAAAATTAAGAGGACGTGAGAAATAATTTTTTGTTAGTTTTCGAATTCGAATTGAGTTCAGGATTTTGAATTTTACTAACTCAAAAAGAACAGCAATCCTGGCTTCGAAAGAATTATAATTATAAATGTTTGGCTAGGATAACGTAAAAAAATCGAGCTGAGAAACTGTTTTTGATTATAAAAACCAAGTAATTATGTAACAAAAATAGAATTTACGAAAATTTTTAAATGCAAGTAACTTTGAATTCTAAAGCTAAAGCTACTATAACAAATATATGAATAAATAATTTGTTAAATATCATATAATATAAATACTATCATAATACTTTAATACAATGTACTCGAAATACACGGAAAAAATTGTATGGCAAAAATTACCAAATATTCAGGATTCGCTGGACAATGGTGAAATTTTGTGATTTTTTCCCAAAAAATATAGTAATTTCTACCACATTTTTGGTAAGAAATCATAAAATGTGGTAGAAATTACTATATTTTTTGGGAAAAAGTGACAAATTTCACCATTGTCTTGCGAATCCTGAATCGTTTGGTAATTTTTGCCAAAAAATTTTTTCCGTGTACCAGAAGTAAAACTCAAAGAATGAACTGTTGTCTCAAAAATTTGAACAAATTCGTATGATCTATAAAACTTGTAATTCTAGACCATCGCAAACTAAAAAAACGTATATAAAATTTTAGAAGTACTAGAAATCTCTAAGAATAATATAAAATACTACAAAACCTTACAAACACTTTAAAAAATACGAAAATATAAAAAATCTGTAAGATATTCAAAACCCATGTAGATCTACATACTTTTCCCATTATCTTTAAAAATACTGGATATTTATTGAAATTAGAATTCTAGAGCATCGAATTCTAGAGATCAATATAGCAATAAAAAAATAAATTTGAAATCCATAAAAATACTAGAAACTCAAAATTGTTATAAATTGCAATGCTTGAACATCAAATTCTCGAAATATGTAAGTAATGTGAATTACAGAAATACAAGAAATCTGTAAAAATATCGAAAAATACGACAAAATTGTATAAATAGCATAAAATACGGAAATTTAAAACATTTCTGAAATAATCAGAATGATATTTTTGGGGGGATTTTATGATTTTTAATCTTTAAAGCCTTGGTTTTAGTAATAAAAATTTTTCAATTTTACGGATTTCAGAGTTTCAAAGTTATATAAATATTGGAGTCAAGAACCTCAAATTTTTCATGCACGTATTTAGTATATTTGAACTCGATTTTTGGAATTTTTATTCACCGTAGTTTAAAATTTCATCTTTTTTCATACTTTCAGTATTTTTCATATTTTCCTAATATTCATACAAGTTGTAGGGTTTTCTGATATTATGAATTTCTATACAGCTTTCTGAAACTTGATGCTCAAGGACTAAAAGTGTTTTGAACATTCTTATTATTTTTATAGACTTTTCGGGAAATAATATCAAGACAGATTTTTTCAAAACCTCCCCCCCCCCACACACATTTTTTCTGCCTACGCCACTGATTTGCATTCTTAGTGAAGTTAAAAAATAATTGTTTATGTCAAGAAAGTTATTTAACCTTAATTGACGCGTTTTTCAAAACAGTCCAAGACTTTCTGGCTTCGCCTTCTTTATCTGACGAGGTAGTTTCTTCGACAAGCTCTTGAGATTGTGTGAATTCTGTTTCTTCAAGGATTGTGTCTTTTCCTAAGAGAGGTTCCTTGATTACTGATTCTTTGTCAGTCGCGGAATCTTGGTCATTTTTGGATTTTAGCATAAGTATCCTTTGTAGCAAAGTTTGGCTGGATGTGTCAGAAGACGATGGCCCGACTTCTGCAGACGATTGAAAGGGCGCTTCTACGAAGTTTCTCTTTTCTTCGCGTTCTTGTTTCTCCTTTGATGGAAAACGTGAGAAAATCAAATGTTCGTGCGAGTTTTTTGGATGATTTAGATAAATTCGAAATTTAGATAAATCCAGCAACTTCAAGATAAACATACAGAAGAAGTTCCACAAAGTGAAACTTCTTTTGTTCTACCATAAAATGGTACTATGGTAGGACATAAGAAGTTTCACAAAGCGGAATTTTTGAGATGAAAACAATTAACAATAAAATATATTTTAGAGAAAAAAATTTTAGAACTTATAACTGTTAGAAAAAAAGAGCAATCGAAAATATTTTTTGGAAAAAACTGTAACTCAATCTTTTTAGAGTTTTATTTAGTGGTCGAAGGGATGAGAAAATGATATTTTTTAACTCGGTCAGTTATATAAGAGAAAGGTTCTTAAAAAATAATTTCGAAAACTTTTTTTCTGATAGACTTTATCTACGATTTCCAGTCTCTTTATTGCAATGAATTTTTTGCTAAAAGCGAGATTACTCGGTTTTGGTATTTTTTTTCAAACACCAATTTTTCGCTGGAAGTAAAATAACGTCAATTAAGTTTAATTTCCAATTTTTTTATTTTTCAGCGATCTCACTTTAATTACTCTCTCAATTTAACTCGCTTCGATTTCTACTTCCTTCATTTTCTAGCAAGTTTGCTTTCAAGAATTTATGAACTCACTTTATTTAAATTTTGAATTTTATAATTTTTCAGCAAACTCACTTCGATGAATCGCTTAATTTATTTGGCTTGAATTTTTGAGTTTTTTTTCAGCGAAATTCACTTTTACATATTCCTCGATATGATTCACTTTGAATGAAAGGTTTTTTTTTCAATTTTCAGCAAACTCACTCCCATGAATT
Organism: Platygaster orseoliae; assembly: GCA_030522825.1. Taxonomy (NCBI): domain Eukaryota; kingdom Metazoa; phylum Arthropoda; class Insecta; order Hymenoptera; family Platygastridae; genus Platygaster; species Platygaster orseoliae. The sequence continues at coordinate 4,869 of JAPYZL010152248.1, forward strand.
CCTTAATTCAAATTGTTTTAATATTTTTTTCTAGTGAATTCATTTTATTGAATTCCTTAATTTAATTCGCTCTTATTATTATTTTTTTTTTATTTCTCAGTAGCGAATTCACTTGATTTTATTTACTTTGATTAAAAAAATTTTTTTTTAACATTTATTCATTCTAAGTTAATAAATGTTGAAATCAACATTGAATAATTTAATATAATTCAATTTATTAATGATGATGAAAAACTATCATTCGCTTTAATTATAATTTGTTTTTTCTTCAAGAGAATTCACTTGAATATTTTTCTTATCTGAACTTGCTTCAGTTTAAAATTTATTCATTTTTCAGCAAACACACTTTTATGAATTTATTAATTTAGTTCACAATTATTTTTAATATTTTTTTTAGCTAACTAACTTCACTGAACTCAATTTAATTCGCTTCTATCAAAAATTTTCCATTTTCCAGCGAATTCACTTTAATTTCCAATCTATTCGTTTTTTTATAAAAATTAATTTTGAAGATTCCTTAATTTGATTCGCTTTTATTTTTTTTTATCTTTTAACAAACTTACTTTGATAATTTCCTTCATAAAATTTGCTTTATTTTTTAATATTCTTCATTTTTCAGCGAAGTTCCTTTAATGAATTTTTGAAATTACTTCGCTACGAAATTACTGAATTTTTTTGTTTTCAAATGAATTCACTTTAATGAATTTCTTAATTCAAATAAAATTTTTTCATTTTCAGCAAATACACTCTAATGAAGTCCTTAATATAATTCGTTTTATTTTTCAATATTTTTTTTCATGAACTAATTTTATTGATTTTCTCAGTATCATTCGCTTTTGTTCTTTATTTTTAATTTTGCAGCGAATTCACCTAAATTTACGATTTTTTTAATTTTTAGAAAATTAATTTCTAAGTATTCCTTAATTTGATTCACTTTTATTTTTTTTTTCTAAATAACTTCAATGAATTCCTGAATAAAATTTGCTTCGATTTTTAATATTTTTCATTTTTTAGCAAATTTTTTCTCATGAATTCCTCACTATAATTCATCCTAATCTTTAATTATTTCTTCAGTAAACTAATTTTATTGAAGTCCTTAATTCAATTGCCTTAAATTTTTATTTTTTTTTTATTTTTCAGCGAATTCACTCTAATTTTCAATTTTTATATTTTTCAGAAAATCAACTTTTATGAATTCCTCAATGTAATCCGCTTTGATTTTCAATTTTTTCATTTCCAAGCAAATTCACTCAACCCAATTCCCCGATTCCTCGATTTTCCAGCTTCAATCGTATCAATTTTCTTTGAAAAAACCTACCTTAAGTAACCTCAATCGACTCAGCAACGGCAGACCCGCGCCGAGCGGTGACATGGGTGCTTCCGTGGAAGCGCTCGACGCATCGTGTCCTTCCTCCACGCGATTCTGCCTCTTCAACGTCGGAACTTTGGACGTCAACGGCTCCAATTCCACGCACTCGTCCTGTTTCATACTCCTCCGGCTTTTTCGTAGTACATGTTTCAGCTCTCGGACCTTGAGTTTGTCGGATATTTTTCTGCTCGTGCTGTTGTCCGAGACGGAGTCCTGTCCGGGGGACGAGGGTTGTTTGCTGAGCCTCGCTGCTTTTTGCGCCTCCATCAAGCGCTTTCTTCCCAAGTTCTGTAATATTTCCTGAGCCTCGGGATAATCTTTGATCGCGGCCAAAACGTCTTCTCTCGAGAGGCTGAATAGCTCGGAGTAACCGACAGAACGAACGTCTGCTGTTCGTCTAGATTTTAATGTGTTATTCTGAGAGTCAGTATAAGTTTTGTTTTGAGTTTTGTTTATTTATTATTAAACGTCCCTTTCTTATATAACTATAAACTAAAGATTTACAAGTTCCTTATTTGGATCTCTATAATTTCATTAGGTAAAGTGTCAAATTATAAACAATCATCGTCACACTCAACTATAATAAAACTTTAATTTCTATGTGTCTCCAATGATTAATTTTTGAATTGTTAGTGAGCTTTAATTATGATTGACTGTGACGATGATTGTTTATGATTTGATACTTTAATTATAAAGATTAAAATTAGGAACAAAATGTAAATATAAGGATTTTATGATTTTCCTAAAGAGGGTCAAATAAATGACCGAAAGCTTGATAAATAATTAGGTGTTAATAATTATTATTCGTCCTCAATTACATTTTTCGACTCCAATTAGTCGTTTTGAAATATTATGATTCTACATTGAAAATGTAGCGTTTCTCGAATAATTAAGACTTTAACGAAAACAAGGAAAAAAGAAAAAATTATTATAATAAGGCTCGTTTTGGTATGTAATGGTTCGGGAAAATGAGCCTTAAGGAAAATGCTGGTTTTGAAGGTTTTATGATTTTTTCGTATTATCAAGTATTATCATGAGAAAGATGAAGATTTGTTTACAATAGTCGACGATTGAACATTTTTTTTTCAGGAACTTTCGGAATATCTAATAATTTATGTAATTTAACGGAATAATCGTAATTTTACACAGTTTAAAAAAAAAAGATCTTGCCATTTCATCGAATTCTAAATACTTTTCAAGGCACTTTGGATATTTTTGACTTCTTTCACATTTCAATGATATTTTTAGACTTTTATTGATTATTTATATTTTCTTATCAAAAAATTTCTGATATAAGATGAAGTGTGTTATTGATATAATTGTATCGTATTATGGTATATGAACTATAAGGTAAATAAAATTATTGTTAATGAGAAAAATTGTTTATGACGATACGAAAATAATTCGAATTATAAAATGATTCAAAATTTCATCATGTATGCTTATAACAATAAAAGTAACATTAAAAAGTAATTTCCAATATTTTATAGTACGTATTTGTTAAGATAATAATAATTTATTAAATACATCAATATAGCTTATTTGTTTTCAGAAGTTTTTAAAATTTTTCAACGTTTCCTGGATTTCTAATAATTTTTCGGAATTCGTCAGATTTTCAACAGGTCTTTCAAACATTAAATGTTTAAAAATTATTCCAAGTTTGATAGCTTGTAAATTGTTATTCATTTTTTTACAACAATCGATGATATCGGTACGATTTTTTTTTTTTCATTGAGGAATGTTTAAAATATCTAACAATTTTTTAATTCGACGGATTTACATTAACAATTTCTTCATTCGATTCATTATTCAATTATAAATGAAATTATCATGATTTTATTCATATTGAAATCAAAAGTTTTCTCCATTTCATCGAATTTTGAAAACTTTTCATGACACTTTGCATGTTTTTTACTTTTTTCATTTTTAAATGATATTTCTAGACTTTTATTTATTAAATTAATTAAATATCATTCATTATGTAGTAATGCATTATTGATATAATTGTATCGTTTTATAGTATATAAACTATTAGGTAAACATATTTATTATTTATAAGAATAAACTGTTTTTAACGGTATGGAAATAGTTCAAGTTATCAAAGTATTCAAAATTATATTAGATACGCTTATGACATTAAATATAATTTAAAAAATGTAACGTTGAAAAGTAATTTGCAATATTTTATACTACGTATTTGTTAATATAATAATAATTAAATATATCAATATTGGCTTATCAGTTCTCTGAATTTTCTAAAATTTATCGTTGTTTCCTAGATTTCTAGAAATTTTTTGGTATTCATCAGATTTTTCTCAGGTCCTTATTTATATTTTAAATGATGAAGAATTTTTTGAAATTTGAAAACTTAGAATTGTGATTTAATTTTTTACAATAATCGAAGATTGTGGTACAGTTCATTTTTTTTATTGAGGAATGTTTACTTTATTCAACAATTTTTGTAATTTGACGGTATAACCATAATTCTACACAATCTAGAGAAGTTTTAATTATTTCACGAAATTTGAATGAATTTTCGTAACATTCCGAAAGTTTTCTACTTCTTCTACATTTTAATGTTATTTATACATTTTTGTTTGAATGATTACAAATATCGGCGATCTTCGTACCACAAATTTTTTTTAATTTTTTCAGAAATTTCTAGACTTTCACATATTGTCAGTACTTTTTTACAAGTTTAATAAAATTCTCCACATTTTTTAACATCCGATATCGTAAAAACCACAGAAAATCTGTTGAATATACCGAATTTGAATTCAGAGATATTTCAGATTTCTCTGCAAAATCCACCAAAAACCAAATCAAATTTTCATCTTCCTCATAAAACTTGGAAAACCTCCAAAAACAACCATCTCCCTTAAAGCTCATTTTCCTACACCATCACACACCAAAACGAGCCTAATAAAAAACTGCCATTTCCCAAGTTTGACCTTAGTTTATGAAACCTGTACGAAGCGTCGCCCCAAAAACGTCTTACTTGTTGAGACCGTCGAGATTGAGGATGCCAATTTCCCCAAAAAAGTCGCCAGCCTTCATAGTCGTGAGCACCTTTCCCGTTTCGCTGATAACTTCTAATATTCCATCTGCAATGATGAACATTTCCCGCGCCACTTCACCTTTCCGGCATATAGAGTCTCCCGGTGTAAAAATATAAGCCTTCATTTTTAGAACTAGGTCATGCAGAAATTCCGGCTGGCATTCCTGAAATGCAAAAAGTAAGGGGGCAATCGGTAACGCAAGATTTTCCTTTCACCGCGGAAAAGGTCATTTTATTTTCAGTCGTTACCTGAGGTGATAATTCGAAAATGCTCGCACTTGAATTACTTATACGTCACGCGAACCAAAGTGGTTTTCAGAACTCCAGTTTCGGGTTGATACGCGAAAAAATAGTACTTTTCGTACCTAAGACAGAATTTTTTTTCCCACGAGTGTGAAGGTTGTAGGCCGAGGCGAAGCCGAGGCATACAATCACACGAGCGAGAAAAAAACTTCTGTTCGTGGTGCGAACAATATTTTATTCGAAAACAGGTAAAAAGGTCCACTTTTGACCGCGCAGCGGTCGAAAAAAGTGGACTTTTTTGCCCGTTTTCGTATAAAAGGGTTTTTTTGTTAATAATTGAAGGGCCTCCTTTGGAATTGGCAAAAAGGAACAGCGGGAAAAGCCAGTTGTAAATTTTACGACCGAAGGATGAAAATGTGAATTTTTGAAAATCAGGATTTTGTCAATCTGGACATTTTCTTAATTTTTTTTAGGCGTGTTTCGTAAGATCTGAGTAAGGCGTTGAAAGTTTTAAATTTTACAAAGAAATATTTGTGTTTTCTATGTAAAATGAATAATCTAATAGCTTGAAAATTTTATACAGAAATAATTATAACACAATAGTTAAAAAAGTGTTTCCGTGAAAAATATTAGTAATAGAGTAAAATTATAAAATGAAGTAATTAAGGATTTGTAAATTAAGCATTCTTATTAAAGGAATAAGAAAATTTATGGAGAAATAATAAATAAAGATTATAAATAATAAATTAGGTATATTACTTATAAGAGGGGAGACTGGGGCAAAATGCGCAGTTTTTGATATTAATAAATTTTTGAGGCAGCATAAGGGCTGAGAGGATTTGCAAATGGCACTATATTGTAGCCCACATATATCGCTACAATTTAGTCTCAGGCAACTTTAGTTCTAGTTGAACCTCATGCCTCAAACATTTATTTAAAAAAAAAACGATTTTTCGCGCATTTTGCCCCACGCTGGGGTAAAATGCGCAACCTGTGAGGCAAAATTCGCAATTGCAGGAAAATAGGGTTTTCACGAGGTTGATTGCTGAAAAATTGTGGAAAACACAAAACAAATGATTATGTGAGCTGATTATGTGAGAATAAAAATTTGTTGATTTAGAACAAAATTTTATTCTTAAAATTTTTATTTGTTAAGAACAAAAATTTTGTAAGTAGCGATCGAGTGTCCGTCGAGCAATAGAAAAGCGTTTCGACGCTCAATTCGCAGAGATTCTCTCGCGGACAGCCTTGCACGCTTCGAATAATTTTCCACCATCAATACGCTCTGTTTTGCGAACATAAACGCAAACTATGATAAAAAAATAAAAACAAACAAACAAACAAAGGGCCTAGCCGGGTTTCCATGTGAAATCGGCCCCCAGCCCGAATGAAAAGTCGTATTAATTTTTTAAAAGCATTACGTTAGAGATTGTTTTTTGCAAAGTTTCAAACCGATAGGCGCCATCTTTGATGAGTTATAGTCGATTATGGGGATTTTGAATTTTTCGTTTTTTAGCTAAACTAATGGTCGGAAAAATTTGAAAAAATTCACCGTGCTTC
>JAPYZL010152314.1:0-13903 GCA_030522825.1 Platygaster orseoliae
CCAACTCCGAAATAATTCGTTACATGTAATTTAATATTTTGGAGTCAAAAATTACCAAATTACATGTAATTTAATAATTGAAGAAGTAATTCGTTACATATAATTGTAATTGAGTAATTGGAAAATACAATTTTGCCCATCTCTGGTTAAATGTGAAAATTACTCACGAACTAAAAAATTGTTTATTTTTGTTGCAAGGTCTGTTAAAAGTGTTGGATTGTTTGGAAGTGGAGCGCCCAACAAAAGACCTTTATCGATTTGTTTCATAATTTCCAAAAAATTTAACGTATTTTCATTTTTTGGGAAAAATCGATCCTTTTTTTCTAATAGTATCGCCTGAAAAATTGTGGGTTTTATTAGAAATTGGAATCAGTATCACTTGGAACTTAAAAAATCAAAGAATTACTTCACCTTCAAAACACTACAAATTGAGTAAGCATATCTATAATTTATTGGAACACTTTTCCAGTAGCCAGAATTCAAAGTCTCCCAAATTCGGTCTAAGCATGCTTCGGTTCTTAAAAAAGAGTTTTCTATCCACTCAAGAGTCAATTTGTCTTCTCTAAAAACGTTATGAATGAAAAATGTGATCGATAAATTTCAAAATTCGGTCGGATTAAAATAAAATAAAAATATTTACTTTGATTCTTCAAATCTCAAGGCTCTGAAAATTGAGGAAACGTGAATTTTTATTTCATCTGGGACATTTTCTGCGCATTCTTTTTCTATCCACTCCCAAGAAATTTCTTGAGTCGTGAGTAAATTTTTTTCTGATGAATCCATCTGAAAACTAAGAAAACAAAAATTTCATTTTGAAATTTGTGGATTTACATGGTAGTGATTTTGATTTTTATAAAAAATGGCAAAACTTTTATAAGAATCATAAATTTCTTTTTAGAATTCCGTTTCTTATCAAATTCTTAAGAAAGATTTTTTTCTTATACCAACCAGTGACACTTTTACAAACAATTTTCCAATCTTATAAAAAAATTTTTTTTATAAGAAATATAATTTTTATATAAAATCGCTTTTTATCAGAAATTGATATTCATTCGAGATTCTCGTGCACCACGTCTAACGCAACTTAGTGTTGTAAAACAAAAAAATTTGGTGGCTACAACAAATTTTTCTCAAATGCGAATTATTGTGGGAATCCATTAGACATGGGTGAAAAACACATTGAAAATGAAGAAACAAGGGAAATTTGAAAATATAGATCTAAACTGAAATTAAAAAATACAAACAACCTGAAACATCGAAGAAAAAATTTTCATGAAAAAAATAATGAATACAGAAATTTCTTATTAAACAAATTTTTATAAGAATTTCTACAAAAAAATTTTTTTACCAGAAAAAATGTATAATAAAAACTTTTATTCAACGCCGTGAAGTAATGGCTCGTTTCTTCCACGCTTGCATCTCATAAAACTCGCATTTCTTTACGATGTTGAATAAAATATCGTCCTTAAACTAGTGTGGAAAAGTTTTCTCTAACGAATTTGAGGGTTGCAACGCGAGCCGAAGGCGAGCGTTGCAACCCTCAAATTCGTTAGAGAAAACTTTTCCACACTAGTTAAGGAATATACTATTCTTATTAGGTTTCTATAAGGTCACTTTAAAAGAAAAGTTTTTGTTAAAAAAAATTTTTATAAGGTTTTTATGTATCAAAATCATAAGGGAAGTAGTTTCGTTTTTTTTTCTTTCAGTACTTGAACGATTTGAAGGATTTTATGATAATTTCATGAATTTCTAAATAGGTTTTTATAATCAGATCCTCTAGGATTGAAAGTTTTTGAGTTTTCGGTGATTTCATTTATTTTGGAGAAGATATATTTAAGTGGCTTTCACGTATTTTTAGTTTTTTTAGAATTCATAAAATTTTGTACGATTTCCTATACGTTTTATGGATTGCCATTTATATTTCTAGAATTTCTAGAATTACACAAAATTCTTTAGTTTTTCCGCAGATTTCTAGTATATTTTTTAAGTTTTCTACATAGATCTTCAGAACTTGTTGTTTTTTCATTTGTCTTTCAACCTAGGAAAGTAATTACAGTGGTTTTCAAAATCCTTCAAGTTTCAATTCCAAAAACCAGATATTCAAGAATGTATGAAAAACTCCATAGTTTTCATAACACTCGATAGGATTCAATAAAAAATATCCTGATTATCAATGTAGGTAAACAATTTAATCAAACAACAATGCTTTTTTTGTACAAAGGTTTCCCTAGTTGAGGCCATTGAACAATTACAAAATCTGCCAAGTAATACAATACTTTTCCTGACAGAGAAAAACTCTCGACCCTGCAAAAACTCTCGACAAAAATTATCACAGTATTTGTAATGAAAAGAAACTTGAAAAGGAAAGCGATAATGCAAATTGGGACGCAAGTTCCAGGTCCATTGCACAGCAAAAGATCCGGGTTCTCGGTCCAGAGAATTGAAAAAGATTCAAAACTCGCACTCAAAGTGCTCAGAATCGAGGAAGAATATGATTGGTGAACTTGTCGACTTCGAGTGATAGCAGAAATTTTGAAATCTTCTCGACCTTTCTCGAGTTCTTTGATTTTTTCTGAGCTCAACATGTCATTTTCAGCGCGAACGTAAATTCGAGGAGAATATTTTTCCGGCTGCAAATGATTCATGATTTTCGTCATTTCCGTCGTGTGACCGCCAGAGCCCAGAACGATCAAGGTTTTTGCTGGCGATTCACGAAAATTTTCGTTCCGGATTTTGCCATTTTTCCAAAATATTAGGTAGATTATTCGAGTTAAGGATAAAACAGTTATAGTTGCGAAGATGTGAATCAACATTCTACCTGGAATTCAAAATTGAGATTTACTTTTTTTGATTTATTTATTTATTTTTTTTTTTTTTTTTTTTTTTTTTGGTATATGAAATATTTGTCGAGAATTTCGAGGATATTCTGCTGCCATTTCTTAGTTTTTATTTTATAAAGAAATGGTCCAAGTTTCAGAGAATTTTTCAGTATTGTGGAAAAATCTTGTGGATTTAATAACTTTTTAGAATAATTTTCCTATTTTTGATTTGAAAAAATTTTTATGAGTTATTTAGATATCAACATGTTTTTGTGTAAAAATTATCAACAGTTCAAATTTTGAAAAATATTGTGAATTCTAGGTAGATAATTAAATTTAATTAAATCAAATTTTAAGGATAAAATCATTCAATCCTTGACACTAACAGTTAATATTTAAAGTCAAGTTTGAAAATTTTTTTTTTAGAATAAGAACAATTGGCAAGAATTTTGAGAAAGTTGTGCTTTTCCAAAAGAAAGAAAATAGTTGAGAAAATTCATTGGTTTGGATTTTTCGAAAGCATTCTTAAAGTTTTATGAAATATTAATTATCGTTTTACATATTTATTGTAATTGTTTTCCGGAATATGAAAAAAAAAGATATTTGAAAACTGATTTTGAGTCCACAGTTATTTTATTCAATTTTGTAAGTATCGAAACTGTCAAAGAATACTTTTATTATTTTCTAGTTAATTTTCTGAAGTACAATATGTCTCTTGAAATTTTGTAAAAATGCAAAAAATTTATTCAGGGGTGAAATTTTTTGGAAAAATTGGCAACAATGTAGGTTTCAAAACTTTTACACAATTTTTTTAGGTAAAAATTTGATAACAATAGTATTTTAAATTTTAACTAAAATTTGAAATACAAAGCTATCTTCTACCATTTTTTTATAACATTAAAATTGTTCGAGGATTCAGAAATTAATTTTTAATTTTTTAATTTTCATAACAATTTTTTGTATTTATTTTTTGATTTTTTTTAAATGTAAAAAATGTCAGATTTTGAAAAAGTTTTTATAACTGCAATTAAGTATTCTTAAATAGTCTTGTAAATTTCATAAGTGCATAACAGTTATGCAGAAATTTTTACAACAAAGCTGTTTTCTACTATTTTTTTAATCGTGTAAAAAACTCTTCAAACACTCAAAGGGAAATTTTTATTTTTTTATTTAATATGAAATCTTTATTTCATTATTTTCAATTTTCATAACAAATTTTCCATTTATTTTTTTAGGTTTTCAGAATATAAGAAAATATTAGATCTTAGAAAACTTGTCATAATTGCAATAAAATTATTCTTAAATAATCTTGTGATTTTACAACATTACAGAATTTAAACTCTGGAAAAGCACATCAAGATTATTCAGAAATTAAAGAATTTTCAAGAAAAATCATTGACAATCCAATTTTTTTATCTTTTTAAAGTGTCAGATAAAAATTTCATATAAAAAAGTATCCAATATTTTTTCTATTATACAAAAACTGAACTTATCTTGAATTCTTTTTGAAATTAAAAAAATTGAATGACAAAAATACTTTAATACATTCTGAGGATATTTCTTAATTTTCAAGGAAAATCTGGTTTTTTTACAAAAAAATTTGATAGAAAAATTATTTTATATTGTAACTGAAATTTAAACAGCAAAGGTGTTTTGTACAATTTTTGTATCATGTGAAAAATTGCTGAAGAATTCAAATGGAAATTTTTATTTCTTTATTAAATGTAAAATCATTATTTCAATAATTTCAATTTTCATAACAAATTTTCTATTTATTTTTTGAGGTTTTTGGAATATAACAAAATATTAGATCTTAGAAAACTTGTCATAATTGCAATAAAAATATTTTCAAATAGTCTTGTGATTTTACAACATTAAAGAATTATAGCTCTGGAAAAGCTCATCAATATTACTCAGAAATTGAAGAATTAAAAAAAAACATAATCAATCAAATTTTTTTATTTTTTTAAAGTGTCAGATAAAAATTTCATATAAAAAAGTATCCAATATTTTTTCTATTATACAAAACTTGAACTTATCTTCACAGAATTCTTTCTGAAATTAAAAAAATTGAATGAGAAAAATATATAAACAAATTCTGAGGATATTTCTTAATTTTCAAGGAATATCTGGTTTTTTGTTAGAAAAAATTTTAAAAAAAATAATACACAAGTTTCTGTAATTATTTATTAAAAAAATCTTTTTTTCCATTTTTCGAGAAAGAAAATGTTCAGTCTTAGAATGACTCATTAAAAAAAAATCTATTAGTTACGAAATCAAATTAAAATATTTGAAAAAAAAAAACTGGGAAAACCCTGAATATCGAAAAATCGTCTTTCGAAAACTTTAAATTTCCGGTAAAATTTAAAAGATGACAATCCATAAAAGTTAAAAATTACCATATAAATAACGGAATTTTCACCGAAACTGAAGACTTTTAGTTGAATCTTTTTTTTCTCAATATTACAATTTCCGAAGTTCCAGACATTTATTTATGTTTTGATTTTGAGGTTATGTTTACTTCGATCAACTGAAGGACTTTCTGTTTATCTCTGCTGATCTCTGCTAATCTCTGTGAACCATATCTGACCATATCATTGCATATCATATTCGCAACAATCGCAAGTGATCGCGAATAATTTGACTGAATTTGACGATAACATAATTAAAATTGCACACACAACAAAACGGCAAAAGTTGTTGCAATCGCTATAAACGATTAGAGTGAAATTAAAATTCTCGCACGATCCACAATTGTGAGTCGAAAATAAATAAATCGCCATGGCACATTGGTTCCATCGTAATGTACTGAAGGCCACAACAAACCACAAATTTGAGCCCAAGATCGCAGATTCCACTGGCGCTACGAAAAATCTTTTAAAGTAATTTCCGAAAATAATTGAATTTCTTATTTTCTCTGCTTTCACTTGGTTGTCATTTACGAAATCAGTTACAAAAATTTTTCCATAATCTAAACATTTCCCAAAAATATGTGTTTATTTTTTCACCATTCCTTTTGCTGGTTTTTAATAATTTTTTCATTAGTTTTCCATGAAAAGGAAAAATTTGCAAATCTTCTATTTTGTGTTTCGCTCCATTCCAGTTATTTGAAACTCGCAAGAAATCGTCTGCTTGACCTTGTGAAAAACGTGAATAATACAAATGATATGGTGGAAAAATCTTTTAAAGTAATTCCTGACAGTATTTGAATTTCTTAATTTCTCTGCTTTTGTTCAGTTGTCATTTACGAAATCGGTTATAAGAATTTTTTTATAATCTAAACTTTTCCTAAAATTGTATTTATTTTTTCACCATTCATTTTCCTGATTTTTAATAATTTTTTTATGAATTATCCATGAAAGGGAAAAATTTGTAAATCTTTATTTCGTGTTTCGTTCCGTTTCAGCGATTTGAAACTCGCAAGGAATCGTCTGCTTGACCTGGTGAAAAACGCGAATAATACAAGTGATATGGTGGAACCCGCTTTTTCATCTTATCTGGCTCTATTTTATGGGTTTATATGGGAAATCGAGTCTTCTGAGGAACAAGCGCAGCACGTCGGTCGACCCAATCCCAGCAAACTCAGGAACTTGCTGGTTTTCAAGTGGACTCAAAGTTTGCTTGGATCACAAACTTAGTAATTATTTGAAAAAATCTACTATTTTTTCAATTACCAAACATCAATATTAACTTAAATTCAATTCAATCTATTTTATTTTTTATTTATTATATTAAAACCTAATTTAAATATTCACATAACTTAAAATTTTTTCCTTTCATTCACTACTTGGAGATAATTTTCATGGAAACAATCAAAAATTTAATATTCCAAAACTTTTAAATAAAAATAAATTGAGCCCTTAGAAAGTTACAATTTAAAAACTCTTGTTTTTATTCAAATTATTCAAAGATAATTTATCTATTAAACATGTAAGAAAGAAAAAATCAAGTATTTATCAAAACTCCAAAAATTTGTATTTCAGTTCCAGTGCGGATTCCATTTACGAAGTAGCCAACATGAGTGCAAATGTTGGATTCTATTTTATGAAACACGCGGCAATGATTGCTGCAAAAGACAAGTAAATAACCCAAAAAACTTCAAAAAATTGGATTTTCCAATTGGAGACTATCTGGGAAACTCTATTCCCAAACAGTTTCCAATTGGAATCACCATTTAATAAACTGACCATGACCGATTGAATTTTCCATCTGGACAATCTCAATTTCGTACTACTATTTTTTGACTTGCTTTTAACAATAACTATTTATTTAGTATCACCATGGACGAGGCAAAAGAAGTTCACTCGATGCTGAGAAGAGCAGCGGGAATTTTCACGTTCATCCAAACAGAATTTTTACCTCAACTTGCGAACCCTCCTCCTTTGGGGAGTGACCTTGACCCTCGAGTGATCAATGCATATATAAATCAATGCACTGCTGAAGCACAAGAAGGTAAATAAACCATTCTAGGTTCAGTACAAATAATATAAATCATAAACAATATTTTTCAGTGACTGTCGCGCGAGCAGTTGAACTCAAACATAACGCGAGTCTGATATCGGCTCTTGCAAACGAAACGAGCAAATTATTCCAAGACGCCGCCAACACTCTGAAACCTTTTGGGGAAAATTCGGTGCAATGGATCATGTACCTGGAACTCAAATCAGCGTTTTACCAAGCTTATGTAATAAAAAAAAAACTTAGGTACAAGAATATCCAAGGGTGTAGCCAGGATTTCTATTGGGGGGAGAGGAAATTTCATCATCGATCGAATCACAAAACGATATCATTTTTGGATTTATTGTGTCAAGATATATATGACTAATATTATAAGAATTTGATAAACCAAATTGGAATTCGAAAAAAAAAATCGCATTGCCAATGAAATAAAAAAAAAAAACTAAATCTACGAAAATTCTATAAGAATCTAAAAAATTTTAAACTTGGAAATCAAATTTTTAAAAATTAAGACAGAAATTCATAAAAATACCAGAGAATCTTTCGTCATACAATTTCTAAAAAATACTAAAAGTTATTGAATTCTATGAAAAAATTGCGTTTCTGGAAAAAACTGCACAAATGTATAAAATACTAGAAAACGATAAAAAATCTTATAAATACTAAAAACAAAATAAAATTCAAGGTATATGTACATAAAAAATACTTGAAATTAATGTAGACCTAATTATCCTCAAAATCTATAAAATTATCAAAAATCTATCGACATTTGCATTCTAGAGCATATAATTTGTACAATTGATTTATAGATATCTACGAAAATACTAGAAATCTAAAAAAAACACTAAAAAATCCTTTCAATATTCGTAAATAGACGAAAATACGAGAAACTGTTACATCTTTTCATACTTGAAAACTATATGAAGAAAATTTTTTTAACAATATTATTTCACGAAAAATAGACGAAAATGATGATAAAAAATGATTTCTAAAAATAACAATACTGATTAAAAAAATCAGTAAAATTCCAAACAAGTCCAGAATTTTTAGTTTTTTTAACTCAAAATAATAATTGTTATAACTTGAGAAGAATGTTTTATGAAATGAAATTGTATTAATAAATGTTTGACTATAAAATATAACTCAACATTTTCAAAGCAATAAAAATGTTAAATATAGCCAACAAGAAAATTTCAACACCATAGCATATTAAGGGGGTCTCCTTATCCAGAACCAAGAAAAAAAGTACTTTTTCCTAATTTTTTTTGAAGCAGAAAATAAAAACGCAGGACAACAATTTTTCGTATATTTTTAGTTACACAACTAAACTTTTAAAAACAATTTTTTTATTTGAAAACACCGAAAAATTTCGGAGTAATCGAAAATCCCGCGCAGCGTCTCGCCACGGACAAGTGAATTTGCGTGCACGATATTATCCAAAGTTTTCATTTAGAACATACATATAATATATTTTTTTAATCAGAAGAGTCATGCGCTTATAGTGAACCTCAAAAATTAAAAAAAAGATTTTTTAAATTGATTTTTTATGTCACTTTTCAAAAAATCGAATTTTTCGCCCTTTTTTTATTTAAAATGCGTTCAATTTAATGAAAATAAGTTTTGTATTATCTAAATCAGAGGTTTACTATAAGCGCATTTTAATTATCTAAAAATAAAAAAAAAAGTTTACAGTAATAGCTTGAATGGTTCTTTTTTAATCGTGCACGCAATTTTGAAAAATGTGGTTTCGAGAAAACTTTGATTACTCCGTAATTTTTCGTTGTTTTTAAATAAAAAAAAACGTTTTTCAAAGTTTAGATGTGTAACTAAAAATATACGAAAAATCGTTGTCCCGCGTTTTTATTTTCTGCTTAAAAAAAAAAAAAAAATTAGGAAAAGTACCTTTTTTCTTGGTTCTGGATAAGGAGACCCCCTTAAATACTTGAAATCTGTGTACTATGATTTTCTCAAAAATCTTTGAAAAACTGATATATAAAAATCCAAAATAAAATCATAAAATCCATCAGGTTGTGAAAAAACACTAAAAGCATGAGAAAAAAAAGTTCTCAACTCAGCTTATTGAAAATCACAAAAATTGAATTCCATTACATTTTATATGAACATGAAAAAATATACAACTTTTGACTCGAAAAAAATTGGAAAATCGTACTCTCGTAACCACGTCTTCAAGGATTAAAAATTATAAAACCCTGAAGGATATGTATGTGTGTTTTTTTTCGAAAAACTCCCCCTGAAAATTTTCTCTGCCTACGCCTCTGACTCGAGCAGTATAAATTTTTGATTCATAAACATTTAGGGGAGGGCAGCAGCCCCCTCCCCTGCCTACGCCCACGAGAATGTCAATCGATGACATTGGTAACTTTTCAGGCGTACAGTTACTGCGGGGAAAATCTTTTGGCCATGGATAAATGTGGAGAAGCCATTCGGGCGCTGCAAGAAAGTGAAACCTCTTTGAAGAAAGCGAAGGAGCTTTGCAAAAATTATGGGAAAACGCATGGCCCAGCTCCTCGGATAAAACCGGACCAACATGCAGTTTTTCGACGATTGGCTCCTTTGGTCCAACTCACTTTGGACAAATGTAACAGGGAAAATGGCCTAATGTAGGTTATGGAGTTTTTTACGCCTTTATTTTGCGATTAACTTTTGCAAGTACAGAAAAATTCGTTTTCAGATACCACGAACGAGTCCCCGAAGAAGTGCCAGTCCTTGACACAAAAGCAACTTTTGGCCTCGTCAGTCCAATCGATTTTCAAATGCCAGCGAAGAATCCGTCTTGGACTGTCGCGTTATATAACTCCTTGATAGGGGTAAAGCAAGAAAAATTGAGCAGCGAGCAAGATTTGCCGCGTGTGAAAGAAGCACCGATTTTCGAAACTAAACAGGATCCAAAAAATGAAAGTGGCTGCAATTTGCAGTAACCAAGTATTACAAATTTTCACTTGCTTACCAAAAAACGCTATTACACTTGGCTTTTTACTGTTATTTTCTAGTCAATTACTACGAATTTCTTCATTCGTACATCCTTGGATGAAAAAAGTATAATTTGAAGAATTCTCGAGCTTTGCTGTGCAATGATATGAAGTAAATTAAATTGGCTCGTGAAAAAAAATTCTAAAATTGCACAATTTTCACAAATAACTGCAAATTATTTGTGAAGTATTTAATATCTTTTCGCAAGATATTTGTATTAAGACCAGAACATTTTGTATGTTACATTCTCATCGAGTACAAACTTGATCATTCTAATGGATAAAAAAAATATATATATGCATTTATTTATACACTTACAATCTTCATTTATTCACCGAAATTTTTACCGGAAACATACCTCTCCATGTATGAAACTAATTTTTACACATTTCAGGGATTTTTTCACCTTCCGAGTAATAATTCGATAACGAAGTTAAATAAAGTGGTTCACCCCAGAATATTTCGTTCGTGACTTTTTCGATTTTCACGACTATGTAATCACCAGTTTTCATTTCATGTAGTATATCCGAATTTTCTTCTTTCTTTGGGATGAGAACATCCGAAAAAATTACCCTCGTCCCCCCATCGGAACGTCCTTGAAGATGTATAGTGCTTTTTCTGCTTACACCTTCGACCAGAACAAGCTGAGTTTTCCCAATTTGCAATTTGTTCATCTTCTCGGATTCCGATATATACACTTTGTTCAGACGTTCGAGTCGTTCTTTTTTCACTTCCAACGGGACGTCGTCTTTGTAACGTCGATGAGCTGTTGTTTTCTGTAATTAAAATTTATCATGTTTAGGCGCGTAGACAGAAAGGGATTTTGGGAGTTCAAATACCTCGCGAAACTGGGTAAAATTAAATATCATTTCATGTAAAAATAAAAAAATAGGAATAATGAACTTACAAATCAATACTAACAACAACAAAATTATGTGTTGACTAAATAATGAAGTAATTAAAAAAAATAAGGAAAAATGATGAAAATAGTTGAAAATGATAAAAAATATACTTACTGAAATCTAGAGAAGGTAAAAAATTTAAATAGAATTCAGAATTCTTAACTTCATTAACCCAAAAATAACAGCAATCACGGGTTCAGAAGAATTATAATTATAAATGTTTGGCTAGGATAAAGTAGAAAAAAGAAATTTGAGGACTTTAAAAAAAGATTTTGAAATCGTTTTTTAGAAGGATTCGAAAAAAGGAATTGAAATTCATGTGAAAGGTTCCAACCTTAAATTTGAATTTTCTTTATTTTTATAGATATTTAGGAAAACATTATCAAGATAGATTCTGTCAAGAAACCCTTCGAACATTTTTTCTAATTATGCTGAATGCTTTTCAACTCTTGAGTAGCATCCATTTTGGCACAAGAATTAATTTTTTAATTTTCTTCTATTTTGATAAAAAACTAACCTCTCTCATGCTGTAGTAAAATGTAAAAGCTTTGCTGTATTTGATGATATCCATGAGCGAAAGAGTGTCTTGGAATTCCTCCTCCGTTTCGCCACAAAAACCTGCGATGAAATCGCTCGACAAGGAAACGTCGGGAATAATTTCCCGGATGTGTTGCACCAGGTCCAAATAAGCTTCTCGCGTGTAACCTCGTCGCATTCGTTTCAGGACCGCAGAATTTCCGCTTTGGGCCGGCATGTGAAGTTGACGACAAATATTTGGTCGCTCCAAAATCAAGTGCAAAACCTCGTCTGGGAAATCCTTTGGATGCGGCGACGTGAATCTTGAATGAAACGAGGAAAATTATGAAAAGATATAAAATACAAAAGTTCCGAGTCAAAAAAAGTCCCAAAAACTGTAGGGATTAAATTTATAGTAAAACAATTGCAAAGTATTCAAAAATTTTCGTCACTTTATTAATTTCGAAACTTGCAAATGATTCAAATTTAAAATAATTCAAGAAAACTCGCAAAAATGGAATGTTGGAAGACGTTGAAACACCCAAAACTATAAGCACCTGATTCTCATTTCTGGGTCGATTTCAGAAACTTTTTCCAAAAGGTCACTGAACCTCAAACCTCCTTTTTTGTTTCTGTACACGGTTTTGAAGCCTTTCGCCATTTTAGTTTCCGAATTTTCACCAACGAAAAAATTCGTCGTCGAAGTGTCTCTGTAACTATTCACATTTTGCCCTAGCAAGGTCACCTCTTTGAATCCATTGTCTGATAAATGTTTTATTTCGTCGAGAATACTCGAAAAAGGTCGAGATCTTTCTCTTCCTCGAGTAAATGGAACGATGCAATACGTGCACATGTTGTCGCAGCCCCGCATTATAGAACTGAAAAATATATTTTATTTATGTATTGCAGTGTGGATCTGAAATGAGGATAAACAATGCACCATGGAATGTAAATTACACAAATGCCGATTTTGTTTCTGGGTTTAATCGAACTGGCGTGACATCTGCGTAAGTTTCGTCAAGAGAAAGTGCAACATTTATGGCAGTCTCATTGGAGTTTGCGACGGATAATAGTCGAGGCAAATCTTTGTAACTGTCGGGTCCGACGACAATGTCTACGACTTTTTCTTCTTCCAGAATTTTGTGTTTCAGTCGTTCTGCCATGCATCCTGGAATTTTTATAAAATCATGTTCTATGCAACAGATTTACCATTGACTTTAATCGAAATAAGTTTTGATGATTTGAAACTTTCACATACCTAGTAAGCCAATTTTCACTGGGATTCTCGATAGGCGAAAATTGTTATTTGGTTTTTTGAGGTGTCTTAGATATTTCAGTCTATGCCAAATTTTTTGCTCTGCATTGTCACGAATTGCGCAAGTGACGAGTAAAATTATGTCAGCTGAAAACAATTCTTTGGTGGATGTGTACCCGTGTTTTTCCAGAATTGATAGCACCACTTCGGCGTCGTTGATATTCATTTGGCAACCATAAATGTCGAGATAGACTAAAATTTATTAATTTTTAAAATTTGTTGACAGTGATAATTATATAGATATTGGTATGTTTATGTAAAACCAAAAATTAACTATGTGAGGATGGAAATTATTGGGTAAATGATTTATTTTGAATACTTTGATCTTCGAAGTTCAACATTTTAGATTGATTCTTAAATTTCTAAAATTCTTAGGTTTTTATAGGCTTCAAGATTTTGAACTTCATTATTTCAACGTTAAGATTTTTTAACTGAAATATTCAAAGTGAATTTACAAATTGAAATTTAAGTCTAGTAAATATATGATATATAAATTTGTCGAATTTTCAAAACTTAAAACTATGTTTGGAAATACTCATTGCTCTATAAAAAAATTTGAAATAAAAAAACTTACATGGTTCCAATTGTGAAAAATTATTAGTCAACAATTTCTTGATTCAGTTTATTAAATTTCTTGACTGTTTAGTTCAAATTTGGAAGTTACATCAATTTTTTTTATTGCTGATATCGTTAGTTTATCAAAAAATATCAGACACGTATTTTTTCTTTTTGTCATATCTCAAAAATTGACGGTAATAAAACGTTTTAAAAAGTATAACGATGTGACATCATGACGTCATGACGCGTCATTCCAACGATATGACGTCATTTGCATGCTCAGTATATCTATGTATACGAAACTAAAAATTCACATATCTTCTAAAATAATCATTTTTCAAAGA
>JAPYZL010152373.1:0-18292 GCA_030522825.1 Platygaster orseoliae
TACATTATGTAACGTAGTGCAAGTGTCGAATTTGGCGAAGACGAGGGTTCAAACCCTCGGCTTCGCCTCGGGCCTGAACCCTCGTCTTCGCCAAATTCGACACTTGCACTAAGTTGCATACAGTATTTTATGCAATTCTAGTCTCAAAGCCCGTCCAAACGTAAAACTTTGAGGTTAGAAGTGCGTAAAAGGTTTTAAAACTTTCTAAGTTTTGACTTATTTGGAGGCCGAAATATTGATCGTTAATGTTTTTTCAAACTTCCTTTTTTTTGAATGGATTTCACGATCAAATTCTAAGATTATTTTTTGGAGTGAATAGTTTTTGTTTATGCAGGTACATTAGAATTAGAAGATATTCACTCAATATTAAAGGGTAAACAGAATTTTTGATTTAAGTATATTTTATTTTCTGAAAAAATTCTTCGAAAAAAATATCGAAATTTGAGAATAAGCGAGAATTTTTTTCCGAAAAGCCAAATTTATTTTAAAATTAAAACCTTGTCTGAATTTCAAATTCGAAGATTAGACAACTCGAAGTTTGACAAAAAAAAAATAAATAAAAAAGTAGTACTCAAATCCAGAAATCTATCAAAATTTTCAATATTAATTCCAGTGACTTGAAATATAAATATTTATTTAAAATTTTTTGAAGACCAATAGATTTTATTTGCTCCCTAACAGACGGCACCAAACTATATATTTTAATATATTTTCTCGTTTCGACAATTTTTTTCAAAGCAAACCATAATAATCATCTCTTAAAATTTATAACTTATCATTATTACTATTAATAAAAAGTCATTTTATTGTTCTAAGAACCTTAAAAAAATTTCCAGCCTTTTCATACTCTTAAAATGAAAATCTGAAAGAAACCCTAAAGAAAAGTTACATTGAAAAACCTATTTGGTTGGTTCAGACAAACGTTCGGTTTTTATTTGAACAACCAAATATTTGGTTCACTGAAAATAATTTTAGATCAGACAAAGAATTTTTTTTTACTGTCAAATATTTTTGGTTCAAATAAACAAATTCAAGTTGGCAGAAACGTAAATTTTTTTGACTGAAACAAAATTTGCCAGTCTAATATAATTTGTTTATTTGGACTTAAAATTTATCAGAGTTCACCAAACATTTAGTTGGTCAAATAACGAACAAATTTTTGTTTGAGTCAACCAAATCGGCTTTTCAGTGTACTGTTAAAAAAGTCTGTATCATATACTATGAGCATCGATAATTTTCCAACAAATGTCACATTCTTCAAGAATACAATGCGTACGTTGAATTGGCGCTCTTCGAGATCTCTGATAAATGAAAAATAAATTTGCCGTATCGCTTTCTTCAAAGCGGGCCAGAAAAAAAAGCAAAGAAAAAGCAAGTGAATTTTCTTTGAAGAAAAAGAAAGGGCGTATAAAATTGTTTTACCACGGATCTCGATTAAGGAGTTTTGTACAGTGTAAAATTTTCTTCAAAGTTCTCTGGGCGCGAAACATTCTTTCTGTTTCAGCTCCAGCCGCTGTTGAATAATGATGAATTCATTATAGCATTATATTTGGGTGGAAAAACAACAGAGAAATGAATATTCATTTTTTAGCTAAAGTAACAATTAAATTTAAATGCATAATTAACAGATTCAAATTATTATAACAGTTTTTATCGATGAGTCATTAAGAAAAAAATGCTTTTCTTTTACACATAATATTTAGTTTTCAGAATAGTGCGTTTTTAAAACTACGGATATGTAGATGACCATATTTTTTATTTTTCAGAGACAATGAAACGACGTTATTTTCACATGATCAAAAGCGAAATCGTTGCTGGAACCCAACACTGCGCACGTAATTTATGTCCGCCATGTTAAACTTTCTGTTATTGGATGAATTAACAATGTAAATAACAACGCGGGTCAAGTACGTAATTCAGCAGCCCAAAGCTTTTGATTCGCGAGAAATTAAAGCTGAAATCATTTGAAAGAGCTCGCAATTTACGAAATTAATATCCCGTACTAATTTCGTGTTGTTTATAGCGCAATTAAGGTTATTTATAACACAACAGTTTTTTTCAAATACTGCAGAAAAATAAGAGAAATAAAAGTAAATGGTTTCAAAGTCATATAAAATTTAAGAAACATAAATTAATATCAGGAAAAATCATTATGTATAATAAGAGCGGAATAATATTCGAAAAGCAAATTATTCGAGAGACTTCGAAATTTACGAAATAATATCTTGTATTATAAAAAATGCAAAGCATGAGCAACAAGTTGTAAAATTACAGTGAAATATCTTTATAGCTTTCTGAATAATTATTTTATAGACTGATATGTTTAGAAATCCGATATAGTAACGAAAGACAGAAATAGAAGGTAGAAGCCCTCTTTTGAAAATCGACATAACATGAATTAGTTGTTCAAAAAGTATATATTGAATTTTAATTATGAAATAATAATAAGAAAACAAATGAGAAAAAGCTTGTAAATGTAAAATCATTTATGTTAGAATAAAAGTTATCTATAACAGAACATTCGTTTAAAATAAAAAATAAATAAACGATTTTTTAAGAGAAGAGTTATTATATTTTAAATATTATTTCGATTCAACCCAAAATAATGCATAACGACAAAAAATGCATTAGGTAACACAAAAAAGGTAGATAAAACAAAATAATACGGATTATTCTCATTGCTTTAACGAAAAAAATTGCAATGGCCAACAAAACCGTCCACGTAACACGCTTTTTTCCATTATCACACATGCATATTTAATAATAAATCCAGTTTAATAATGAATTCTTGGTGAAAATCGGATTAAAACGTTATTTGTTCACCTTTTTTGCCGTGTTCGAGCATGAGATTGAGGCAAATACGATTTCTTCCATAATTTGTTCGGATTTATTTTTCAACGTTTCGATTCTTTTAGCGCTTAGTATTTTCGATGTATCATGTCGTTAAAAGTTCGATTGTCGAGTGTATTGTTAGAGTATTGTTACGGTGAATGTTTCGGCAAAGCCGTTTTTTTAATGACGACGTTGAGAAAGAACAGAGTCGCTGTGAAAAGTGAAGTAGTTCGAGTGTCGCGTTCAAAGTTCGAAGGGAGCTTTCAATCAAGCTTTTGTTATTTACCGAAGATTTACAGCTTCAAATTTGCGATGCATTTTCGTCACATGGAATTGTTGGCGAAATTCAAGTTTGATTAGGTTGCAAGAATGTATCAAATTTCGCATGCACAGGAGAAAGTTTTATTGACCTGTACATTGTATGAGTATCGGTGTAATATTTAAGCTCACGAGTTTGAGTAATTGAGTTCACAAACGACAATGGTCATGATTTCTTGGAGTCATGCCAACTTTTGAAATGGAAAAATAAATACAATTATATATTGATGATTTTTTTAGAACATAGGACTTGTCTTACAGAGAAAATTATTGCTGATATGTTTGAATTATAAATTTGAGAACTTATTAGATTATTGTATTTTTAGTAAGATCAAAAAAATCACACAAAAATTAGACGACGAAAAATGAATGGATATTTTATAAAATTTTTCAAACACAATTTAAGCAGAATTATCTAAATTTCCTGTTTTTTAGATTATACATTCTATTTTCACAACTTGCATCAACTTTGGACAAGGATTAATATCAACGTTTTTTTAAATTTCAAGAGTTTGAATTTCGCCTTTTCATTTTCTGTATATTCATTCTTTTTCGTCACACAATCATAAAATTCGTAACCTCCAATATTGTTTTCATTAAATCGTCTTACGAAATTTCGCACGATATAAGAAAATCAATAATTCTTCATCCAATCTGATTACCTATATTCCATTGTTAGTGAAGTGTCATCTAGATATTTGAAGAACACGATGAAAGAACTTAAAAGGGGGTTCACAGACGATTTTTTCCAGTACCTTTTAATTATGAAAAAATTTCCATTCAAGAGACCGATAACTTTTTATTAGGTCACAATGAAAAATCGCGGATTCTCATTTTCTTTTCATTTTCAAATACAACGAGAGTGACAATTGAAAATAATAGACCACTCTAGAATCCCGAGCATAATTTTTACTATTATTACCAACAATAATTATTTGAGAACAAAAAAAAAAACCTTATTTCAAAGATAATGACGTGAGTTATTCGATCGATTATAATTACTTTTTCCCCTCATAAATGACCTGAATTTAAAATTAAAAAATTTTTTTCGACGTCCCTGCTATCATTCAATTTTTCAAATGTAGTCGTGCCAATTTTAAAACTGAATATTCTTTTTGAAGATCGAAAAAACACAGTAGATCTTCAAAAAACTATTTCAAACGTTTGGAAATTATCACTTAATAATATATATAAAAAAAAATAATAATAATAACATGAAAAGTCAAAGAGATGAATTCGTGTATTAGAGCTTTTATTGTTGTTCGCATAATTTTTTTAGCAGACCAATAAAGAGGACAAAAAAGTTTGCAGAGTTGACGTTAGGTTTACATAGCAAAGCAAAACACGAAAAATTTGGCGTCGAACAACATTCAACTTCATTGATACACAAACAAGTAAACGAAATGAACTCCAATATTGGACGAAGTTTTTGACTGACAAAAGTGAATTAACGCTGCTTGCAATGTTTATAAGCTTTATTGTTTATATTGTACCAGACGAGCCTGGGTTATTTCACGTACACCAGGCGACTTGAACAAGTCATCAGTTCGTGACTGGAAAATAAACAAATTAAAGCCAACAGAATAGGGAATTGCGAATACATCAGTTTTTTGTTTGTTAATAGATCCTTGTAGACCTATCGCTTTCATTGTTATTTCGAAAGACTTCATATATTATTTTTACACTCCGTGAATCATTCAAAATATTTCAATATGGAAAAATGATGAAATTGCATCATCAGTATCTGCATACAGACCAAAAATCCAGAAAAAGCTCAATGGCAGTTTTGTCACCTTTAGGGATGAGTTATATCAGTAAAAATCCTCACTATTGTAAGAACTATCAGTAGTTAAAGGTTTATTATTGATGAATATCAATAAATATCAATAAGTTTTTCCACAATTCCTTCAGAGCAGAGTATTCAAAAGTTCATTGTTTTTGTATGGCAGTAAATAAACAATAATGTATGTAACATAAAAAATTGACATCAAATAGTTCTTAATTGCAAAGTGTTAAAAAAATAATAATAATAATAATTTTCGAAAATGGGAGGGAAACTACACGCGAAATTTTAATTTTACGATAACTTTTAAACTGCCACAAAACATACGTAACTTTTTTTATTCCAAGGCAATGTAAAAATTGACTGGGAATATCGAAAAGATCGTTTTTAATAATATAATGATTTTTGACTCACTTTCTTACTATATATATGTACCCACATAGCAAAATTCCCAAATTGATTATTCTATTCAGAATCATCATGACCTAGCAGTAACACCAAAACCTTACTGATACTTATTGACATTTATCCTTACCTTAATGATATTTTTTCCATCCCTAGTCGCCTGCATAACTCACACGAACCAAATTCGAAGGAAGTCAAAGCTGTAATCTATCCCTCCCAATTTCTCCATTATTTATAAAAACCGAGATCGAAGTCAACGATTAAGAAGTCGCTTCACGATCTTATCAAGCCCGAAAAGAACAGGCCTTCTTTTGTCTAGGAACAAAGCCTACCGGTTCGAAAAGGCGAGCGAAACTTTTCAAAATTCACCGCGCAGCCGGCCAACAATGAGCCGAATCTGCATGAGAGTCTCGGAAAAAGGGAGAATCCGAGACACGAGCTTGAAAAGGGCGAAAAATCGTGGCCAGGTAACATTTTTCGAAGCACCTGCCAGGTTGCGTACGCGCCCGCACGCATGTAAATAACGCGTTAGCGTCCTTTAGTCGAACCCTACTTTTCGGTGGGGCTCGGGTTACGCGGGAATGCGCCGACGAGCACGTACGACGTTACGTGCCATCTTTCAAAAGGAGCCTTAAGACAATGGCAGCGAAGAGGCACATAATCGCGAAAGAAACGAGCCACGATTCATCCTCCCAGTCACAAAGAACGACTTTCCATTTCGTTACCTTTGAGACACTCGAGCGGAGGATCGATGCGCGAAACCTCTAATTAGAAAGGGTTTACGGAGTTCGATGCGAGGCTTTAAAGGTTGAGGTTTCACGGATGATCGTAGAATTTTTATGGCTATTGTAAACCCTCGGTGAGGTGATGCGATGGCTCGGTAAGCCAAATACACTGGAGTCTCGATTTAGTGGATTTTTCCTTTACGTCCGAGGATTGTGATGCTTTCTGCTTGAAGGCTTGAAGTAAGTTGATTGTTTTGTAAATGGAACGGTTGGAAAGGAGTGAGTGATTGTTTATTTTGAATGTCAATAAAAAAACGATGACATATACCGTTACATTTTTTTTACTTAGTTGTTACTTAACTGTGTTTTTAATGATGAAAAAATTGAATGGTGTACAAAACATCCAATTTGGGACGTCTTTGATGAAGCATCTGAATAAAAACATCCCAAATACAAAACATCTGAAATCTAAAAGTTCCAAACTCTATTTTTACCGGAGTACTTAATATTCAAACTCAAAATGGTCACAACTAACCTACGGTAATTGTGGGTAGAAACAGTCTTGACTGATATTTTTAAGAAGATTGAAAAATTTTGTTTCTAAATAAAAAATTAGGAAATAAAGATCGTTGTAGTGATGAATATTATAAATAGTTTTCAATCATGCAAAAATCTTTAATATAGTATTTTATTTACACCCAATATATAGTTTCCAATCTTAAACAATCTGCAGTTTTTAATTCCACGTCTAAAGGTTTCGAAATCCAAATTCTAAAGTCAAGATCTGTATTCCTATAAACATTATTCAAGTATTCATAGATTCCAATTTTTAAACTCCTAAGACAACTTATTCTTTGCCGTTCAAATTGCATACTCTAGATCTGCTATTTTACAGCTACTTTTATCGCGAAATCGCTTTGCCAAGTAATTTTCTTGCGCTTTTCACTCGTGAACAATCGGCCATTCTCAAAAGCCTTTCGGCGCCATCGCGTGAGCAGGTGTTTGTCGGATCGCGATTTCGTCCGATTGCTCTTTGCCGAGCATATTATATGGCCTATACCTGAATCTTTCGGACCATCTGCCATCGCTCGGATCTTGTTTTTCTCCGCTTTCGTTCGCTGATTTACCTGGACCGATTCTCGCTGAAACATATGCCATATTCGGCCAGGATTCTACGGATTCTCGACAGCTGGAGAAGCCGCGAGCTCGCGCAATTCGCTCCGCGAAGAACTTTCTCGAATATCGTAAAACGAGCGGCCGAGTGCGTTAATTGGAAGGTTTTAGAATGTACGATTTCCTTATAGGTTCTATTTAATTAAGGGTTTGTCCAGCTGCTCGCAGTGTATTCTCAAAATTTTTTGAAAAGTGATATTTTTTCAAAGTAGAAATCAAATATCTATTAATTTTGTTTAAGTAACATGTAAAACAATATTATTAGTTAATAAATATGATATTTTCTAGTAAATTAAATATAATTATATATAATATATAATAAAAATATATATTTCTTTTTATTATTTATTTATATAATATAAATAAAATGAATTTATATGAATATTTTATAAAATATAATAAATTTGAATTCCGTAACCTATTGATGTGGAATTGAAAGTTGCAGATTTTTTAAGATTGGAAATTATATATTCAGTATAAATTAAATACTATAATCAAGATTTTCATACGATAAAAAACTATTTTAGTACTTATTACTATAATGATTTTTCGTTTCCAATTTCTATTAAAAAAACAAAATTTTGCAATCCTCTTGAAAATCTGAGTCAAGGCTTTATAAAACTGAAAAACATGCAGAGTTGTAATATCAGTCCATTTTTGAAATGAAATTTCAAACAGGTTTGCGAATCCGATGGTCACTTTATGATTTAAATTTTTTTCGAAAGTAAAATTGTTTGATAGTGAACATTTGAAAAACTGTTGAATATTGATAAATTCAGGATAATCGTTATAACTGTAATAGACTTGCAAAAATGTTTCAAAATTTCTGAAACTGATAAAACATCAAGTGATTATTCTGAAAGAAATATATTCATCATGTAACATTTTTTTGTGTACCCTAAAAAAACACTGGAATCTTCACTTTTTTCAAAATCATTTATTAATTCATTTTTGTATTTAATAATTGAACTAATTTATAATTAATTTTTTGAATTATTATCATTAATTATCATTTTTGAATTATTAAATAAATTTTATTGATAATTCATTGATTAAATCGATAATTAATTTAATTAATAATCAAATAATCTAATAATTTTTTATATAAATAAATAATAAAATTTTGATCAATTATTTAAATTATTTATTATTATTTGAAGTGAACAGTGAACTTAAGAATAACTTTGAATAGGAAATTTTGCAAAAAAGCACTTTTTCAGTTATGAGTAAAAGTTTCAGGTGCATTAAAAAAAAAAAAATTTCCTTTTCAATAAAAAAAAAATTCGAGCAATACATATTAGTGATGGACAATGAAAATTACTTTGTGTAGTAGCTTTTATTTTAAAGAATATCAATTTTCAATTAATAGTTCCAAAGATGTAAATCATTTGAGAAAACAGCTGAAAAACTATGTGAGCTTAATAAAACAATGATGGAATCTATATCTTGCTACAAAATTTCAAAAAATTATCAACGTTTGCGATAGAAGTTAGAAGTTACAAATTTTCATGAAAAAATTGCAATCACAGTGTATTTTTAAGAAAGTTTAGAAAATTTTTTCGATAAATATGTGGACTTTAGTGGAATGTGATCTTCTGTTTTTTCGACGACAATATTATTATTATTATTCAAATATGGCTTCAATTTGAGGTCTTATAAACAAATTTTCTATATTGATAGAAGCACAAAAAAAAACATTATACTCTTTCTTTTAAATCCTTCTATTCTTTCGAATTTGAAAAAAAATCCCAGTAAATAAAATATTAAATGTTTGTTTCGTTTACTTTTTTAAGATTCATTTTTACGTCAATGTAAACAACGCTTATAAACAATACCACGTTTTTTTAAATTTATTTTTGTAACACCAATCGCTTAATAACTCAGCAGAACATTCGAAAACCACATTCATTAGAAGAAACGTGAAAATACTTTTCGAATCGTCAGAGTCATTACGATCTTTTTTCTTGCAACGCACGAACACCCCCAGTAATCATGGAACAGTAAAAAATTTCTGATGATTCATCAAAATCACGATTGTGTTAGCTCATCTTATTAGTTCCGTTGAATCGACAAAATCCTTGCACCTCGAAGGGACCGTTTTTTTAAGTGCGGCGAAGGCTGTTTCTCTACGAAGCATTTCTTGGAATAATTTTGTAGGTATGGAGGCAACGTAGAAACCAAAAATTTTTAGTTTACGTTCCGAAAATGTTGAGTAATTATTTTTAATAATATAACAAACTTTATTATCCAACGTTTTAGTCCTTGTTTTGGACCCTTATTAAAAAAGCGATATCTCAAATTAATATCAAAAATATATAAACCGTGCTTGTATTATTTTTCATACAAAAAACATGTAAATTAAAAATATTATGCTCTAATTGACTATCCCAAAAATCCAGGAACATCGAATATATACTTAACAGAAAAAAACATCAAGAAACTTAAAATAATTGACTTAATAAATTACTATGTGATTATCATTAAATTTTAATTAATTAACAGAATTGCTCTGCATTTAATTCAGTTTCGAGTCGCATTTTGCCCGTATTCCGATAAGTAAACATCGGTGAAACTCGGGATGAAGTAAAAAGGAAGAAGCGTTTTGACGTTGGATGAAACGTAGCGAAAAAAATTAGATCGTAGTGGATTGAAGAGTTGACCCGGTATCGGGAAATGAGAAAAATCTGCGATCTGATTCCTCGTCGACAATGAAACTCGCCGTAGTCATTAATCATGGCACCGGTTTGGTTATTACATATGCCATCGACCGGGAACAAAGGCCAGCGTGGAACAAGAGAAAAAAAAGATGACTGGAATTATTGGCAAGAGTGCGGACCTGCACGCTAAATAGTTAGGGATTTTCAACGTACCAAGTGTTAATTAAAAACGTGTATAGGTTCAAAACATGAAAAAGATTGATTTTGCCGTCAACTTTTAAGCTTCGGGCTCAATTTCGTTAAAAAACATTATTTGCACCAGATGGAGAAGTTTTTTCTTACAATTAGTTTATTTTATATTTTTTATGTTTATACAAGATTAATAATGATTACAAGTATATACAGATTTTGAGAATTTGATGCTCCAGGACTCGAATTTTTATAGATTTAAAGTTTTTTCATGAAATTTCAAAAAATTTAATTTGCGTCAATTTTCACTATTTTTTGGACTACGAGTATTTTCAGTATTATAAGTTTTTTTTTAAATTCATAAAGCAGTGTAGAATTTCATAATTTTTTTATAGATTTCTGAAATGAGATGGTTTTTAAATTAAATTTTTGTAGATTTTGAGTATTTTTAGAGACTTTTCAGTGAAAAGTATATGTATTGCACTTTTTACTAGTAACATTAGTACTTCGTTAATTTTTTCAGTATTTATAGAATTTGAAGGATTTTCTGGTATTCTTTTTTTAAGATTTCTATATTATACTTCTAGAACTCAATGCTGAAGAAATAAAGTTTTTATAGATTTTCAGAAATTCTATGTACTTTTGAGAGTACTATTAAAACATTGATTAAAAATATTTATTTGGATTTTATTATTTACGAAATTTGCAGTTTACCTAGTGATTTTACTATCTCAAGTATTTTTCTGCAGTGCTATGTGAATTTATAGATTTCGATGCTCTAGAATTTAAAGTTCAATAGATTTTCTAGTAAATAAAAAGTTGTTTATTTTATAGATATCTAGAACATTTATAGTTTTCGTACGTTTTGAAAGATTTTTCGGTATAATATTAATTTGTAGGTGTCTTTAAAGATATCATGAATATGCTGTACGATTTAAAATTTTTGCTATTATAGAAACTCAATAGATTATTGAAAAAAGTTTATGTATATTGATTTTTAGTATTTTTATAATTCGTCTTATTTTTTATAATGAACTTTGCTATATTCTCTAGTATTTTTACAGATTTTGATTTTTTTTTGATAGCTATATCCAACCCTAGAATTTTATGCACTAGAACACAACTTTTTATAGATTTTTCGTATTTTATTATATGCTTCAAAAAACAGTTACTGTATCGATTTTTAGTTCTCTATATATTTCCAGCATAGAAAGCATTTTTAGTTTTGTTTCATTATTTGTACAACTTAAAGAAATTTCTAGTAGTTTTATGGAGAAATATACAGACTTCAAGAATTCAATTTTCTTGGATTAAAATTTTTTAAAAGTTGGGTTATTAAATAGATTTTAGAAAAAAGTATACCCACACATATTCAAAGTATTTTATTGATCTCTAGCATTTTCAGTATTCTTCGTTGTTTTAAATATTTTTAGAATTGTGTAGGAGTTTATAGTACTTTCGAACTTTTTTAGTTTATTGAAAGGTTCTACAATTGAATTTATAAAATTTGATACGTTTTATTAATTTTTTTATCAACATTCACTTGATTCGTAGTAGACATTTATTTACTGATAAACCAGTACCCAACAAAACACCGAAAAACAGTTAATTTTTCACTGAACATCAGTATTAAATAAACACTGAAAATAAGAGAAAATCACTGATTTTACCACTGATACAAATACAGAAAATATAAGATTTTAAATACTATTATTCAACGATAAACCCATATATACTCGAGTATATACCTGTTTCAGTATGGATTCTTCAGTCAATAAAATGTTCTTTAGCTTCAAGAAAAATTTGAAAATTCGTACATGCAATAAGAGCGTTATTGTGAAAAAATTTCTGAGTTTTTTATAATTGATTTGTGTAACTGTAATCTTCAGGCTCATTCTACATTTTCAAATTTCGATGCATTGCCAAAAGAAAAAAAAAACTTAAAATTTCAATAATAATCTTTATGAAACCTTTCAATAAATTGCGGCAAATAAAATTTAAATTATTATTTCACAAGTTTCAGAAATAAAGTATTTTTCCTCTTCCACTCTCATCCTCGTTGATTTTATCGTTTACAATGATGAAAACCTAAACAATAAGTTATTCATTCTTTTGTAGTATTCTTTCATTCTTATTACAAAACAAAAATGAAGCGCCTGACACCCTTTATTAAAAAATATTACTTCAGAAATCAATCAAGTGCCTGCAAGCACTTTTTTGAATCCTTCCAATTTCATTTGTGAGCTTTTGAAAAAAAATTCATTTCAATGATGCTGCAAGGATTCGCTTCTACCTGTGGATTTATGTACCCCGAGAAATTGCCGTTCCTTGTAGCGTTGAATATTTATTGAAAGAAGGCATTGTTGGCACGAGGGCGAATTGTATGATCTTCCGGGCCCGTTTTAATACAAAGCGAAAATTACATTGGCGATCAAAGTTGCTGGAACGCAAGGCATGGATTTGCTTTCCGAGGGACATTGTATGGAATATTCGTACGGGGCCGAAGGGATGAAAGGATTTTTGTGTCACGCTTTTTGGCACTTTTCGCTTTTCGTATTGACGGTAATCGCCGGAAATTGATAGGGGATGTTTTTTTTTGAACGAGGACATTGATGATGGTCGAATATTGAAAGTTTGTTTCATTGGAAAAATTGATAGGGAAGCGAATTGTGCGGTCTTTTTGAAGTTGCAAAAAGGGAGGTTGAGGGCTTGATATTGTTTGAGGTTGTTTTGTGTTTCAATACGAAATCCAGCGTTCAAAAAGAGTTTTTTATTTTCATAGCGTGGATTTGTTTTTGGGATTTGCTCAGTTTTGTTTTTATGAATAATCGGAAAATTGCATAACTCATGTTATTGACATATATAGATATTAATTGTAATTTCAGAAATATGTGATTTTAAGAAAGATGAGCATAAATGGTACGTTATTTTGAATAGTTTTGATTTTTTGGATTTTATAAAATGGCTAGATGCTTTGAAAAAATTCAAGAAATTCAAAGACATCAACAGATTTAATGTTAGACAAATGAAAATACTACAAATTTTAAGCGTTAGAATTTTAACAATTTCTATAATGGAACTGTTAAAACTGCTGATAAACAATTCCAAAAATTCGATTCGGAGCTCAAAAAACGTCACTTTCTTCATTTATGACCTCGCGAATCGCTAAAAATAGATTCTATTGTACCGTGAGCATTCGTGTAGAAAATAATAGTCAAACTGACCTATTTGAAGTTGTAATTCATAACTCAAATATAGTTCTTCGCGCCGCGCACGCGGATGAATTATGAAATTCGGAGAGACGAGCGCTGGCCATCGGCTCTTTCGCTCGTATATCACGTGGCTCGAGGAAATTAGTGGGTGGCCGGCGTAAAGTAAAACCGCATTACGATCCACGTTACCTATGTAACTAATCCTCCGCAAACGACGTTACGTGCACGCGCTTATTTATTATTCCACGTGGTACGTATTACCCGCCTCGGTTCCAGAATCGATCACTCTTATATCCTTCTCGTGTAATAGCAAAAAATCAGAATTTTTGATTCCTTCAGTTTTGACATAACTGGAGTATGCTCGTTTCCACCATGACCTTTATTGACAATATAATTTTAAGTTCAATAATTTTAATTATTTTAAGCAACTTGCAAAGTGATATCGTACTTTACTTTTCTTCGATAGATTACAAAATGGGGAAAATCCGTGTCATTTTCGTCATCAAAAGCAGTTTCACTTGTATTTTTCCCTCTCGTTTTAAACTTCAGAAAAGCATAATTTGACACTTGTTCCGCGATGCGTAATGTACTATTCATTCCATCCAATTTTTGAGGATCATCTTACGTTTTTTTTCTGTAAAAGTTACATGAAAGATAATCCTTATCAAAATATGCATCCCTCGATTCTGGAGCGAATAATTGTATCTGATTCTCCACACAATTTCCTTCAAATCTAAATTTCCATATTGATAAACTTTTGATATTCTTTGTATGCAAACATATCGTGTACTGATTAAATATTCCACGAACTTTGATTTCAATAAAATTTACAATGCGTACTGAAATTTCATGTTGATTTAAGTGCAGTGAAACGTTAACTACATAACGCTTTCAGACTTAATTAAATATCATATTTCATAACGCCGAAATCGTTTCTGTATTTTAGAAGTGTTTTGCGATCAAATATTTATTAATTCAGTTATCTATCATCCAATTACTTATAATTACAATGTAAGAACGTGATTCTCTATAAATTGAAAAATGTTTTCAGGTACTGATGTTGGTTTTATTCAATTCTTTTATCAGGTTTGTTAAAATCGTTCATTAGTATTGTTAAATGATGACTTGTTGGGAAATTCTCTACTTCCATCGAAACTTTTTAACATTCGCTTTTAGAGTTTATTCTCATTTAACTGAAGCATAAATTACAAATTATTTAACAGATTTTGGCGTAATGGATATGATGTTATTAATAATGATTGTTTGAAAATTCGACGCTGATGATTGAAGAGAAAATTCACATCATATAATTTAAAAATGAAAAATGCTAAAAATTATTTACTTGTTTGAAAATGTAAATGGACGCAATGGAAATAGAAATTATTTACAAAAAGGTTTGCAAATCATGGAAGTTTTAACAGATTTTTTAACTAGAAATTCGCAACGAAATCGCGAAAAATGTCTAGATTTTTTTGATGTTCATAATTTTTTGAGTTTTGATTGATTACATAAATTTCGGAACTTTTGATGAATTTCGAACAAAGTTGAAATGCACATAATCGAATTTGTCTAAGTTTTAACTAGATTTAGTAATTTAAAAGAAAAAAGGGTTATTACTGTCGGAAATTTTGGAGAATCTACAGAAAATCGAAAAATTTACTATCGTCTTGCACACGGAAAATAAACTTTGTGTTTCAGAATAATTTTGAATACAATAAAAACAACGAGTTTTTTATGTTAGTAAGTGTAAAAAGTTATTTAGAGAATGAAAAATATAGAAATAAAAAATTCATGGAAATGCAATGTAAAAAATTAATAATAATAAACGTGTCAGCATTAAAAAAAAAAAATAAAACAGTTTCCTTAGGTTGCACATTTTTATACTAAATGCATTATTTGTATTAACAATCATTTTTATTATGGATTACACGTGTTTAAAACGAGTTTGAATATTAGCTGCAGTTTCCTTAAAATTTTCGACAGTCAGTCGAAGTATTGAAAATTTGATCATGATTGAACTCAGACAATGAAATTCCGCTATAAATTAAAAAATATTCTGGTGGTAAAAAATAAATGTAAAAATCAAAGTGCTTCTTTTTTATTTTGATATTGGCAGAAATGTTTATAAAAATTTGGATTTAGTTTTGAACTTAACTTTTTGATGATTCGTAGCCTATTGCTGATATCCAAAATTTATAAGGAAATACATAAA
Source organism: Platygaster orseoliae (assembly GCA_030522825.1). Taxonomy (NCBI): domain Eukaryota; kingdom Metazoa; phylum Arthropoda; class Insecta; order Hymenoptera; family Platygastridae; genus Platygaster; species Platygaster orseoliae. Next base: position 15,507 of record JAPYZL010152373.1, read on the forward strand.
ACTTTTTTTATGAATAATATTTTTTTCTTTACGATTAAACAGAAATATTCCCGAAAAGTACCAAAAAAAAAAAAAAAAAAAAAACAAATAATATTTGAAAAAAAAAGATTTAGGTGTAAGAAAAAAAAAATAAAAAAAAAAAAAAAAAAAATTTTTTAAAAAAAAAAAATTTTTTAAAAAAAAAAAAAAAAAAAAAAAAAAAAAAAAAAAAAAAAAAAAAAAAAAAAAAAAAAACAAATAATATTCGAAAGCTAGAGATTTAGGTGTAAGAAAATATCATTCAAAGAAAAATATTATATTTTTCCATTACACGGCTTTAAGATATCAATTATTGCCTCGTAAAAAAGAAGATCATAAAACCATGTTGATGTTCATTTCATTCCAAAGATAAAAAAGTGATGAAAACATAAATTACAAAAATATTAACCTAACCTAAGAATTCACAAAACACATTTAAATGAATACAATCACAAAAATCCAAATATGAAACAAATCTCCCACTGAAAACAAAAATCGATATTTTTGAGAACTATTTACAAATCTTGGTACTAAAAAAAAGGAATATTGAAAAAAAATTTTCTTCTGGGATCCTTGATGTGAGAGGACATGGAGTAAGTCCGATAAATTTTGAGCTACAATGAACAATAGTAAATGAGTAATTAGGGTACTCTGCTCGTAGGTGTTGCGTTGCGTTCTGGAGCTCGCAATGAACGCACGACCTATCCATGAGGTTAGACTTTAATGAGCTTTGCGGTTGTTTGATGCTAATTTGCGGACCGGGGGTAGTTTACTGCGATTTTCCACGTCCACGTACGTATCCCACGTCTCCGGACCAACTTGAATCATTTATGCCTTCGCCTCATTAACCGAGGCCACTCGCACTAAATAAATAATCACGAATTTCAATGTTGTTTGCATAACGCTACTGACGTAGATTTTATGTTTATAAAAAACTACACCGAATAAAAAAACGACTTCAAAAGCAGTGAAATGTTTCAGAAAAACGAAAACTACTGTTTTAATGGTCAAAAATACTATCGTAGGACATAAGAAGTTTCACATAGATCCGGTGCCAGAATCAGCTTAGCTCCTATACTTGATACTTCTTAAAAATTCCAATATAGTAGGAAATGGTACGATGGTAGGACATAAGAAGTTCAATTTTGTGAAACATACTCTATCTCACCATAGAATCAAATTCCTTCAAAAAGTTCTGAAAAATGTTAAATAATCATAAAGTGCCTCAAAATTTCAAAATATTAGAGAGTCAAAAAGTTTCTCGAAATTTTTAAATTTTTAAAATTGAGAAATCTCTAAGAGTTACAAATTCACATTAATTCACAAAATCATCAATTGGAACAAGATCTTAAAATATTATATTACTAAATAACGAAATGTCACATAATCAAAAAGTTATGCGATGTCATAAAAATTACATAGTTTCATGAATTCAGAAAATTAATTTTTTTACTAAATTACAAAATTTGACGAAATTCTAATAATTCAAAGGATCAAAAAATATAAAATATATACACAAAATAGTGAAATTAAAGAAAATCACATGTAATTTTCTTATAATGTCATTAGATTATAAGATTTACAAATCACATTGAAATAATATGATGCATTGAAATAATAATTGTTACGCAATTCGAGAGATTCCAAATCGATATTTTCTTTCAAAAACAATATTTCTCTATATCCTATAAAAAAAAAAAAATGTTACATGGGATAACCGCGCGTGAATTCACCGGAAGCTCGAAACGCTTGGAACGCAATGCAGAAAATTCGAAAATACCGTATAACGATTTCACTGGCATTTTCGCGAAACGTCATTTCCCATCAAGCGAGGATTTTTATGTAACAGTTTAATTATACGTGTGACTGCTGTTATTGCAGGTACACTTCCTCTGATAGAGCGTTCACCAGCGCGCGGTTGTACATTTTCCCAACGTATAATTATGGTACCATGGTCAATTAATTTGTCCTCTTTATTATTTTCTTCGCTGCTTGCGAAATGCTTTTCTGAAGACCTTGGGACGAATAACAATGGCTGTAAAGATGTTTTTAATGGAGGGCATACCGTTGAGTTAAGCCTTATTGAATAATGAAGCTATGAAATTATTGGTATATGCGTGCACCTCGTATTTGTTTAAACGCTGACTCTAGAATAATATTGTACAAGGGAGGGGGTAAAATGAAGAGAAGAAAACATTATTTGGAGTTAACTCATTGCTGAGAATATGAGACGTGAAAGATTCGTGATGTAGATTGCAGATGAGAAACTCATTTTTCGAATTAGAATTAAGGTTCTAATTTTTATGATCGATTTACTTTCGGGAATACAAATTTTTGTAGCTTTAAACACCTAATTCTTATTATTTGCAGAATGAAAATTTTTAAATTGAAAAAACACATAAATTAATTTATTCCAACTTTTAATAGTGTTTTATTTTTACAAACAAAATATTACATAATAGCTTATAATTATGAAATACCCTAACACTACATATTTTTAAATAAAATTCATTAATCCTCCACTCAGAGAAAAGTGTTTGACCGCGAAACGCGTTCCGTTTCACTTTGGGTATAGAAACGGAGGTTTTATCACCGTGAAACGCAAAAAATTTCATATGCCACCATTTGATGGTGAAACGGTCACCGTTTCAACGGAACAAGTAACGCACACGCACTCGTCCGTGCGGGTGAGAGGAGGGGGATCGGGCTTGAGGAGAAACGACGAATGAAACGGTAACCGTTTCACTTTTAAACGTTTCTTTCACGAA
>JAPYZL010152384.1:0-12916 GCA_030522825.1 Platygaster orseoliae
TAGATTTAAAATAAGTGATATCAAAGAGAGCGTCGCTATTTATTGAAATAAATGACATTCAAAAAATATTTAACAGGACACAAGAGTTAATATTTATCGCAACAGTAGATTTAAAATTAGTGATATAAAAGGGAACGTAGCTGTTAAGCAAATTAATTGATTATTAATTGATTACAACAGATGTAATACCTAAAACGCCATACAAAAAAACGTGCCACATTTCAATCCTAATGGGTTGAAAAGCGCTCGACGGCCCGCTTTGATGAACAGAAGAGAAAAAAAAATATAAAGTACTGACAATTATAAATCATAGTTACATATATACCTTTCCTCCACATTAATAATAACAGTATACTTTTTATCTGCTTACGATTTTTGTAGTAGACAATAAAGACAATAAAAAATTGTTTCTAACAGTGCATATCATTCAAATATAAAGATATTATTAACTAAATCTGTATCTACATATTTTATTATTCACTACGGTTAAAACTTGAGGTCAGAAATAGCTTATGACAATAAAGCAACGTCTACAAACGTAATAGGTATATGTAAAAAATATACTTTTCGATCACATGGCGTGATACGTTTAGCTTGACAATACTGCAACCTGTGATAAATAAATGCCTAAAACCACTTTCGAAACATATAAAATGACATTAAGTGGACCGTCGAGCGCTTTTCAACCCATTAAGACTGAAATGTGGTACGTTTTTTTGCATGGCGTTTTAGGTATTATATCTGTTGTAAACAATCGATCATAAATCAATTTGCTTAACAGCGACGTTCCCTTTGATATCACTAATTTTAAATCTACTGTTGCGATAAATAATAACTCTTGTGTCTTGTTAAATATTTTTTGAATGTCATTTATTTCAATAAATAGCGACGCTCTCTTTGATATCACTTATTTAAAATCTACTTTTGCGATAAATATTTACTCTCGTGTATTTTTAAATGTTTTTCGAATGTCATTTATTTCAATAAAAAGCGACGCTCTATTTAATATCAGTACTTTTAAATCTACTGTTGCGATAAATATTCACTCTCGTGTATTTTATTTGCGATTTTACTTCATCCCCAGCGATATCACTACTTTTTCATTGGTGAGGCACACTCTCAAGCGACGGCACACCTTCACATTTGAAATGTATTTTTTTGGGGGGGTTGTAAAAACCGGAAAAAAGATTATGGTATTTTTTTAAGAGTTCTCCGAAGTTAAAAAATTTAAAAAAAAATATGATAGCTTTTAAGAAAAAACATTTAATGTTCTTCATGTATGATGGTGAGTGAATATTGTGACTGTTCGATGTGTGTCATTAGAAAAGACAATTCTTTAAGCTTAACTTTTCGAATGTGCAATTTCAAAAAAAAGTTACTCTAAAGTTTTTCATTCCACTTACTGACAGTGTCATTCTGACACTCAAATTCACAAGCTCAATGTTTCGTTCTCTAAACTTTCATTTGTTTCTAACTTTCATTTGACAAAGCAAAAGACTAATTATTGGCAGTATTACCCAAGAAAAAAAAACAATTATTGGCAGTATTACCCAAGAAAAAAAAACAAGTTGAATTATGAATAAATATTTAAAAATGTCGGAGTTTGACCCTTTTCCCGAAATGCGTTTTTTTTTGCAGAGGTTTGCGGTGATAACTCTCCAAAGCGAACAGCTTAACAGAAAACAAAAAAGTAAAAAAATTATTAAAAAAAAATCTATTGTCGTGTACTTGAACGAAATGGTTCCCAAAAATAGATATTTATGCTACAAAGGAGGAATGGAATGATTCTACGAGCGAGCATTTGGGCACGAGCGGTAGCGAGTGCCCAAGCACGCGAGTTGAATCACATTTCTCCCATGTAACATACAATATTTTTTCTCCGCCGCAAGAGCGAAATCACTCGTTTTGGCTCCGCTAGCTCGGATCGAAAATACTCGATTCTCGGTCGGTCCGGATATCAGCGGAGGGAACAACGGTACTTTCCCTCCTAGGAGGGGGAGTACTGTTGTTCGCTCCTGTTTAGTTGGTAATGGCGACCGCCTACGCGCGCGATTGGCAGTTTTTGATACTACAGCAGGGTAACTACTCGTATTCCTTTATTTCTTTCGGAGAACTATTTTTGCAGAAAAATTTTTTTCCAAAAAACAAAAAATTTTTTTTTCGAAAAATTTTTTTTTTTCAAGAAATTTTTTTTTTTCAAAAAAATTTTTTTTTTCCGTAAAATTTTTTTTTCCGAAAAATTTTTTTTTTTCAAAAAATTTTTTTTTCCAAAAAATTTTTTTTTCCAAAAAATTTTTTTTTCCAAAAAATTTTCTTTTTCCAAAAAAATTTTTTTTTTCCAAAAAATTTTCTTTTTCCAAAAAAATTTTTTTTTTCCAGAAAATTTTCTTTTTCCAAAAAATTTTTTTTCAAAAAAACTTTTTTCAGAAAAAATTTTTTTTTTTTTCAAAAATTTTTATTTTCCAAAAAAATTTTTAACATCGAAAAAAGTTTTTTTTTCAACAAAAATTTTTTCAATACCGTTTCTTGCTGCTATTATAAAGACCTCGAATCGATTATTATCGATTCTCGCCAGCGAAGCACCAAACTCGCTCTCTCGCTCTTGCGGCGGAGAAAATAGGCTAAAATCATCGAGAGAATTCTCTTTGTTCCCTGCTATCCGGACAAAAGTCCGGATAGCACTTTTTTTCCCGGATAGCAGGGAACAAAGAAGAATTCTGCCGCTGATTTTATGGCTGCTCGAAAAGAGGGCTGTGTTCACGCGATTCATCGTAAAAAAGGGGCCATAATAGTTATTTTCGTCATGGGGAGCTAGAGTTAATTTTGGCGATGCTCACGATTTCAAACAATATTTTTCATCACAATAGCCTCAAAGTCACGTCAAAATGTCGGTTTTGAGGTTAGAGTGATGAAAAAAAATTTTTTTTTCAATAAAAAAGCCATGAAAAATAAGAAAATCGATTTTCGAGGTGTTCAAAATTTGAAAAAAAAAAAATTATAACGAAGAATAAACAATTTTTGGATGAAGAAAAAATCGTTCAAGGATACTACAATACATTTTTCTTTAATAATTTTTTTACTTTTTTGATTTCTGTTAAGCTGTTCGCTTTGAAGAGTGATCACCGCAAACGTCTGCAAAAAAAAACACGTTTCGGGAAAAAGGCCAGAACTCCGACAATTTTTAATATTTTTCTATAATTCAACTGGTTTTTTTTTCTTGGATACTACTACCAAGAAATAGTTTTTTGCTTTTTCAAATAAAATTGGTATAAAACCCTTGAAAAAAATCACGAACTTAGCTCCTTTTTTTCGCCTCAACTTTTTATATAACCCTTTAAGGCACTTGATGAAAGAAGCAAATAAATACAAAGTTTATTACTAGATGAAAAAAAAAACTTGAAAAAATTTTATCGCCTATAATAAATTGTTAAATGTGTAGTACATATTGTTTTAAATCACGTGGTCAACATTTTTGTATTTAAAATAGGTATTTATGCTACAAGGGAGAAAAAGGATGATTCCAACGAATGCAAAGTTTGGGCACGAGCGAAGCGAGTGCGCAATTGCACTCGTTGGAATCATCCTTTNATTTTTATGGAACGCAGGAACGAAATCCTCTTTTTGGAGTGTTCGGAAATCAGCGGGAGTTATCAATAAAACACTAGGGAAATATTCATAAATCCCGGACCACAGGGAAGAAAGTTGCCTGATCCGTCATGAATGATTGTTTTCTAGGGTTTTTGTTGATATTTCCCGCTAAGATTCGAGAACCCCAAAAAGGGGCTTTTGTTCCCGCATTCCATAGAATTAAAATGGCCTTTTTTACGGATGCATGGGAAAAAACATTTTCTTGTTTCACTTCATTAGGATAAAAATGTAGGCCTTTTATTTATAATTTTATTTCTTCAAATGTCCTCAATACTTCCTTGCAAATGCGACCTGTTTGCATCGGTGGTGTGTTATTTCAAATAAAGGATGGAAAGGATTTACCTGTAGCTTATTATTTGAAAATACTCAATCCCGCTGAACAGAATTATTCAACGACAGAAAAAGAGTTATTGGCTATAGTCAACTCTGTCGAACATTGGCGACCATTTTTGTACGGCAAAGAATTTGAGATCTGTACAGATCATAGGCACTTGCAATGGCTCTCCAAATGCAAAAATCCCGCATCTAGGCTCGTTAGATGAAGGCTCAGATTAAGCGAATTTCAATATACAATCAAATGGCAAAATAAATTCTAACGCAGACATTCTTTCAAGACTCTTACCAGAGGAAAATATCGTAGAAAAGGTTTATTATATTAGAATTGAAACAGACAGAACCTACAAAGACTTTCAAAATTTTCATTCAAAAAATAAAGAAGTTACAACATTTGAAGAAGGGGAGTTACCTTTACACCAAATAAAAGGAAATATAGCACTTTTTTGGACTCAGGATCTTGACGAAAGTAATACTCATTTTGATTACATCCCATCAAATTCTAAACTAGATTCATTGACCCAAAAAATGAACGAAGTTACAAAATTCAAAAATAACAATCAAACGATTTTTATTCTATTTACAAAAAACCTTTTTCATGATAAAATGAAATACAAAGACATTTTTGAGTCGTTATACATTTTGAAAAGACTTTTGAAGAATGATAACTTTATACTGTTCGTACCGAAGAGAGATATCCACATTAAGGACGTTTTTTTCAACAAGATATTACGTTACGTTTTCCCAAAATCTAAAATTAAACTTCAACATGATTCAAAATTATTTTTAAATGACAAAAAGGAAATGAGTATCATGAGTATCATTCGAGTAAACTATCGGGTCATAGCGGTTTTGACAGGACTTATAAAAAGATTAAAGACAAATATCAGTGGCCAAACATGAAGACAGAGATTAGAAGATTCATAAAGACGTGCTCGTCATGCCAAATAAACAAGACCAACTTTAACCCGACTCGACAGCCTACGAACATCACGACTACTGCTGATACGCCTTTTGATAAGATAAGATAAGATATCGTAGGTCCATTGCCTATAACTGAGTCCATGAATCGAATCATTCTAACTGCTCAGGATGACCTTAAAAAGTTTTCATTCGCTTGTCCAATTCCAAATCACGAAGCCGTGACATAAGCAAACGTAATAACAACCATTTTTACCACTTTCGGAATTCCCACGACTTTTCTTTCCGATCAGGGTGCTGACTTCATGTCAAACTTGATCAAGGAATTGAGCAATCTTTTCAAAACAAAACACATCGCTACTTCACCTTACAGGCCTCAGTCAAATGGAGCACTCAAGAGATCGCATCTCACCCTGAAAGACTATCTGAAACACTATATCCGTCCAGATCAATCAGAATGGGACGATTACACGCAATTTCAGATCTTTAGTTACAATACCGCGGTACACCGGTCAACAGGTTATACCCCGTACGAATTGATGTTTGGAAAAATGGCGTATTTGCCTTCAACAGTTATCTGAGACCCGAAATTTCGTTATTCATATGATGAATATATGAAATCCTTGCAGCACAGACTGAACACCTCATTTAGAATCGCACGAAAAAACTTGATATCTTCGAAAATTAGAAGCAAAACCTATTATGATAAGAAATTGCATCCAGTAGATTTCAACCCAGGTGACTACGTTTTACTACGCCGTAACGAGACAATTATAGACCAAAATAAAAAGGTTTTGTCGAATTACAACGGTCCATTCAAAGTTACATGAGTTTTCAATAATTGTAATGTGGAACTTCAAATTGGCAAACAGCGTAAACGTTATCATTTTAATCTTTTGAAACCCTATTTTTCATTTGGTTGCATCCTGATCCTGAAAATCCTCCTACTCCTAGGTTCGACTTGCCCAAGCGAGTATTTTTCCAAACATCCCCTCGAAAATACTAGCGGAATCTTTTACAACCGATTGGGAAATGCCAAGATTTGCGGCTCACGGTATACCTTAATGACTCATTTTAACTTATTTTACCTTGAAATTAGTAAATTAATCTTGAACAATAAATTCAATCAGGCAAAATTGCTCTGCGATCAAACCCTAAAGTCACAATCCATTGAAAGTAAGAATCTTTATTGCGATAAACTCTTAAGCGCCGTATTTATAGACATACAGTATATTGAAGAAAGTTCTGAAATTCTCGGCAAGTTGGTTTTTCGTGGAAATCCTAGGAAGAAAAGAGGACAGTTGTAAGACACTATTTATTGACGAAAAACAGACTAAGGCGCTACTTAAATCACAAATTCAGATTATTTCCAATACAGTTCAGAATCTTAACTCCGCATTTCACGAATTAAAGCAACAAGAGGATACTATGAACAAGAATTACGAAAAAATCAACAAGTTTATTACTGAAACGAAAGATAATACTAACTTTTTAGAATTTGAAGAAATAATTTCAGAACAATCAACAATTTTACAAACTCAAAGTGTAAGAATATAATTAGATTACCGGAACTACATAGAAGCGATAACTCTAGGCTGGCAGAAAATTTTATCTCCATTCGTAATCACTCCAAATGATATGATTAAAGAATTAAACTATTATAAAGGTATTGATCAAACCAGAGGAACATGATTTTTCAAAATTATACGAATTAGTACATATAAAAATTCTAATACATGAAAAAAATGTAATATTTGCTCTTAGTTTTTCCTTAGTTACTGGAGTAAGCTATGACATATATGAATTAATTCCACTTCCAATCAGACCTTCCGACACCAATTTTTTCTCTTATATACAACCAAAAACACTCTATTTACTCCTCTCCTATTCAAAGACCTAATTTTCTTACCTAAAAGACTTCAGTCAATGCAGCGAATATTCGGATTCGAGCTTCGTTTGTTTCAAAGTTTATTAAACACAATTGGCCGTGCAACTAACCTGTGAGGTACTTCTACTCTCATCACACATACCAGTCATCCCAAAGGACTGTCAGATCACAACCCTGAATGCGGAAATCAAAACCTGGCAACATCTCAGAGAAAATTCTTGTTTTTTTTTCTCAGAGAAAATTCTTGAAAACACTCATGTGCAACGACAACCATATTGAAGACGTCATTTTGAGTGGAACTGGAGTTTTTAATTTACACAAATCTTGCGAAGGATATAATGGCCTTTACGTGCTGGAAAATCGAGGTTACGGAGACAAAAACGCTACTTATTACACACCTAGGACGAAGATCATAGACGATGAATGCTGCGATATCTATCAATCAAAGAAAAAACACCGAAAAATTGAAGCCCATACAGTTGACCAACATCGATCTCAAGGAATTGAAATACGCTTCACGGAAATTGGATGACATTGATCAAGCAATCAGTAACCAACTAAATGAACCTAAAGGAGGTACCTTACCAGAAATCAACGAGGAAACGGAATTAACACCTACAAATTATTCGCAAATAACAAGACGACGAAGTACTACTCCTATGTAATATCTAATCTGAAATATTGTTAAATGAAAACCCCGTTTTCATGCGTAAGGGGAGAGGTGTTAGAGACCCCGAAATCAGCTTTTTCTTTTTCTTTTCTATGATAAGACTGTTACCGATAAATGTTTCGAAACCGTCTAGACATTTTTTTCGCTTTATTACCTTTATCATTTTATTATTTCCTGAAATTCCGTCTGCTGTTTCAAAACCGTCCAGACATTTTTATCACTTTATTACTTCCTAAAACCGTCTAGACATTTTTATCATTTTTGATTACGCATCGACTGCTATAAAAGCCCGCTCAGAAGAGAGACACGGGGCATTTCCGCCTTGATTCAACTTGATTTAAGTATTTTTGCCCACGACTTCGCCTGTGAAAACTTGTTGAACTTTTGAATCAACCGTTTTGTTGAAAGTCTTGTGAAAGGTTCTTGCTGATACCCTAGGTAGACAACACCGTTACACCTTGTACCTTATAAAACTCGATAATAATTCATTTTTTATTTGTTAGGCGATCGGTGACTGAGCGGACATGAGAATTCATAAAAAAAAAAAAAAAAAAAACAGGACGAAGGGTGTGCCTATTCAAGGATTTTTAATGGTAGTTGGAGCTATTTTAGAGAACATTGAATCTTCCTACTTCGTTTTGGATGGGAGGCCAATTCTTTTGGTAAGCGTTCTGCATGCAGTGGAAGTGGCATTCAATAGTTGCCATGCACTGAATAGTGAATATCCTCTGGTGAGTAGTAGGTCGTGGATCATTTTACAAGAAGCACTGTTTGGCATTAATGACTATGCAGACAGACCTCGTTTTGCATCAAGGTATCCAGAAGCCAAGCGACTAACTAAGTGTCTTAGTGTTTAAACGTAAATCTCTTGCTAAAAATTTTTCAAATTCGTTTTGCTCCACAATCTCAACACTTTGCACGCCCTTTCTTTCATCATGTCGGCTTGTACTGAATGCGAAACTATTTTTTCCAATATCACATCTCTCTCTCTCTTCATATTACTTTAGTACATAAAAAAGAAAAGCATCTTTCTTATCGATGTGAGAAAAACCAATGTATCCGAACTTGTGAAAATTGGAGTGAATTTTGTAAACATTTGACCAGAGAGCATAAAATTCCGCTTCTGAATAATGAAAAGATAACAGATTCTTTGACAAATAGTAAAGAGAAATTAGATGAGGGTAGAACATCAACATTAGAGGATCATGTAAGTTTACCGAGTTTTAGTTCAAATAATAATAATGAAAATTTCGAAAGATTAAAAACGAACGAAGACAAAAGAAAAAAACGATTACAAAGGAGGCATGCTTTACTTTTGAAGTACACTGCTAAATCATCAGCCGATCCCCGAATAACCCGTAACGTTGTACAAGAAAATATAGAGTCCATACAAGAGTTGGTCTATAATTTAATTTTTGATCTCCAAGAAGACGTAATAGATGAAATGCAAGATATTGGATTAGAAAAAGACGCACAGAAAAAATTGCGTTGTGGTTTGACGATGCATTAAAATCGTTTCATTCATTTTCGACTGAATTTAGAAGATTTAAAGCTTTTTGCGAATCAGATTTTTTCATTGAGCCGCAAAGATACTCGTACATTGTTAGCGACAGAGTAGATGATGTTAACGAAAATGGAATAATTGTAAAAAAAAATAACTGAAGTCACAGCTCAAATGATCCGTACGAAAGAAGTATTACGCAAAATGTTTTCCATACCGGGATTCTTTTCAAAAGTATACAGTCATTATTTAGATCTTTTAGGAGATGAAAATATAATTTCGAAATTCGTACAAGCAGTGTTGCTAGTTTTCGGAGCGGCATCGACGGTATATCTATATATGCGAAATCCCAGACTCCCACCATAACGTCCCAAGCCACTCTCCTCCTTTGCGGGCGATGCCGATTTGTATATCTATATCTGCGACATCCCAGACTCCCACTCCGGTGACGCGTGCCTTCTAACGTGTTAGACAATGACAGCTCGCTCGTCTCACGACATTGAAAAGAGAAGGGAAATTTCGTGAAGAACTCATTCACGAAATTTAGAAAGTATGCGCTGGGTTTTTAAAAAATGGAAAACGATGTTTTGGAATCGAGCATCTAATGATTTTGTGGAAGTTCAAGTTATCGAATTTCGATGCATTTACCTTTTTATACATTTTTACTATTCATTCTTCTATCGTTTTTTTTTCCAATTTCGACATTATTGATAATTAAACGAGTTATTATAGTTATTATAAATTTTCTTTTTTTTACCTTGGAGATTCGAATGATTTTTAGCGAAAAATTGTTTTGCGTTTTTCATGAAATCCTATAACCGATTACCCTAATAATTTAACGTCGATATTATAACATTCGATAGAAAAATGATTTTGTTACTTTTATACGAATGTTATTTGAAGTTGAGTAAAACTCTCGCGTATTGAGGAGATTTCATAACAATATATCATTCAAATACAAATATTTTCTTCAACACATTTTCAATTAAAATATGAATTATCCCAAGGAAATACGAGAATTTTTCAGGAATTAAAATAATTTTGAGTGGTTCGTGCTGCGTTTAAACTTTTTAAAATTTAAAAAAATGAAAGAAACATTGAAAACCATACCATTTTCAATCATTCTAAGATATTCGGAGAATTCGTTGGATATCAGAAAATAGCTTCATAGAAATTTACATGGTGACAAAGTTTACAACGTTGAAAAATCACACAAAAATATATTTTCTGAGATTTAATCGAATTTAATTTAATTTTAAGATTTTCATTATTAACAATAAAAAATCATCAAACTGTAATGTACCCGCCCTTAAATTTTCGAAATATGCTAGGAAAAGACAAGAACGAATTTCGTTAAATATTGCAAAACATGTATTTCATATCGACTTATTGCAACACTAAGATTGTCCGATGACTGTACAATGGACGTTATTCATGTACAGCGTAGTATGTAGATAACCAGAAGTGAATATAAGGGGTAAGACTCCGTACAGCGAGTCAGTCTGAGCAAGTCGGCTCACAGCAATAGTCACCGAGAGTCACACGTACCCGACATCAGAACATTTGAACCATTGGATTGCCATTGTAAAACACGTGTTGTTATTTATTTTTAATGCCAGAAGTGAATAAATTGTGCTTGTAGAAATATTGCAAATCCCGTGTTGTTATTTACAACAAAAATTGGTAACAGAAGTGGGATAAACTATGCTTGTAGAAATATTGCAAATCCTGTGTTGTTATTTACAACAAAAATTGGTGTAAGAAGTGGGATCTCTTGCAATAGACGATCATCTACAACAGTTTTTGCCTTTTTCACTCCGGTGGCGTCAGAAACGACACGCTTTGACTCGTCGCGAGTCAATATCATTTTTCTTTGGCGGATTCCAAACCTCGCAAACTTCAACAACTTGGCCAGTTTAACTTCGCAAACTTCGACAACTTGGCCAGTTTAACTTCGCAAACTTCGACAACTTGGCCAGTATAACTTCGCAAACTTCGACAACTTGGTCAGTTCAACTTCGCAACTTCGATCGATAACTTAGCCAACGAGAACCTTAGGAACTTCGATAACTTCGCTGCCACAAACCCTTCGAGACTCGACAAATTGAACATCGCTGGACCCTAGGAGACAGCGATTCGACATTCTGGGACATCACGGCAAGCCTGCTGTAAGTCGATAATGATATCCTGTACATATTTGTCGCTATTTAGAATATGTCGTTAGGAGAAATATTCTCTAACATGGCGTCCGTAAGCTTATCCATAGCAGAAAAAATGTTGTGTAAGTTTAATGGAGAGAAATCAAAAGTCCTTGAATTCACTGATAACGCTGATAAGGCTATGGATGTGGTTGATGACGCTATGAAAGACGTTTTGTTCAAAATCATTCAGACCAAAATTACGGATAATTAATCTTTAATAAGGACACGGAACTTTTCTGACTGGAAAGCTTTGCGAACGTATTTACTCGACGCGTACTCTGAAAAACGTTCGCAAGGTCAATGGCAGCTCGAGCTGTCCTCATGCAAGCAAGGTAACAAGGAAGAAGTCATGACTTATGCTGCCAGAGTTGGAAAATTTGTTACTGAAATTAACGGGTAATTTGGACGAATCATTGAACAGGACTGAACGGGCAGCATGCGTCAAGCTTCTTCAGAACCAGGCTTTGAATATTTTCGTTTCGGGACTGAACAACGATCTTCGCATTCTTGTCAAAACCGAAAAGCCCAAAACATTGGAAGACGCGGTACAATGCTTCGAAGAACACAAAACATTGTGAGGTTTTCAATCGGGCGAACCACGCGACGCATCAACGTTTTTTCAACAATCAAAAATCGAGGTTTCCGGAAACTAGCACTGGGTCAAATGTAAAACACGTCATTTCTCAATCCAAATCTGAGAACAGGAGCGGAAATGTTTGCTTTTATTGTAAACTCCCGGGTCATCGTATAAAAGATTGCCGGAAACGCGAGTTCAATGAAAAACGGAGAGCTTGCATTTAAGCGGATCCGAGTCCCCGCTAGGAGGAGCCATGTCGAGGACCACGGTATAAAAAATCATGGCTCAACAACAATAAAATTCAAGACTGGTGTCACAACTTACGTAAACCTCAATATATTACAGTGGTTAAATAACATGAAGAATCCAAGCTCGAGATTGTTTAACTGGCAAGAAGAATTGAAAGATTACACTTTTGAAATAAAATATACTCCCGGAAAATTGAATGTTCAAGCAGATGCTCTGAGTCGCGCGGCGAATGCTGAAGAAAATGATATAATCGACGGGACAAAATAAAGGTCATATTCATGTTGTAGAGACGGGAACTTCGACCGAATCGTATTCTGAATTTTTGAATAAGAGACGAAACACTATTATTCTGAACAGTAAAATTGAAGAATGTGACAGATCGATTTTTTCAGAGAACGATAATTATGTAATTTGCATCTCTGCTAATTTAGAATTCAAAGGGAATACGGAAATTGAATATAATAAAGATTTTGGACATCTCGAATATTTAAAAACTCAGAATCCGAAATTAGGAGATGTGATCACAGTGAAAAGAAATGATAAAATGAATTTTTATCTCGTTGATAAGGAAAATTTCTGGGATTCTACCAAATACAGCGACCTTTTTCAAAGCTTTGTTACTCTCGAGAAAATTTTGATTTAAATCGGAATACGGACTTTAAGTTTGCCCCGATTTGACAGAGTTTTCGATAAATTAAAATGGGAAAAGGTTCAGATGATATTACGTTATATTTATAACAATACAGATATTTTACTCCGGGTATATTCAGACATTATTCGCGAGCCAGAGGAGGAATTAATTCCAGAGATTCTAAAAGAATATCATTCATATCCAGCATCTGGGCATTGCGGATTTCATCGGACGTATCAAAAAATTAGAAGTCGTTTTAAGTGGCCGCACATGAAGCGAGATATTAATCAATTCATC
>JAPYZL010152405.1:0-10837 GCA_030522825.1 Platygaster orseoliae
GTTAATTCTCCCCCCTCAATCGTTAGAAAGTTATTATTTTCGTTTTTTAACAATTCGTGGTTTATTGAAGCAAAAAACGCGATTTTTCGCTAAATTTTCCGCCATTTTTAAAGTGAAAAATTACTTAAAAATGAAAATAGAAAATTTTCAAAAATGTAGGGGGGAGGCATTTTATACCATGAAAGTATGTTCCAAGTTTGAAAAGAATCGGTCGAGTAGATTTTACAGTATCGTGTTCACGGACTCAAAAAATTGGTTTTCAGAAAAACGCGTTTATAATTTGTTTATTACTTTAAAAATGAGAAAAAAAAATTTTTTTGTGACTTACACTGAATCATCAACTGATTTAAAATTGTGACACAACATTTTTGAAACGTTAAACTTCAAGAAAACGTAAAAAAAGAAAATCGATTTTCTGAATCTGCTTATCCCTTACTCCCCCCTTAAAATACTGAAAAGCTAAATACTAAAATCTGTATAAAATCAGATACTACGTTTTTCTAAGATGTTTATTGATATATTCAACAAATATTTGAGTTTCTCCCTCACAAGAAATTTCATTGCAATATCCCTATAATGATACGAAAACTTATTTCATTTTAAATCTTAAACTTAGAAACTTTTGATTTCATATCAGTAATAATGATTAAAAATATCCATAAAGATATTTCGATTATAAAAAAAACTTTTGCTATTTTCATGAAAATCATGAGTCTTTCAGAATTTGGTTTTAAAACGATTTCAAAATTTGCGAATTAATATACCCAATCGGCACGAAAGCTTTTCAAAAATCAAACAATGTTTCAAGAAGCTGTCAGTATGCTTTCGTTTGTAATGTTTCTATCAAGGATGTAACAAATGTGTTTATAACCTTTCTCATGAAAGATTTCTATAGAAATATTATATACAAAATATATATTTTCAAATATTTCACCAGCAATATTGCTGAAACCTTTATGTAAGATAACAAAATAACTCTCTAATGAATGTTACTGTATTAACATTTTTGATTGCTTTCAGCTGAACCATTTCAATCAAAATATTTACAAAACATCTATAAAAATATGTTTGAAAGCTTTTGAAAAGATTTTAGAAAGCTTTCTGAAAGATGCAGTATTTAAAATGAAAGCTCTTACAAATGTTTCTGGAAGGTTACATACCGATTAGGAAGGTGAAGGGCTTATTAAAACCTGGCTAAAACCTTATGAAAGATTTTTCTGGTATCTATCAGTAATGTTTCTTGTAAGCATTCCGAAAGATAGTTAAAACATTTCAAAAAAAGGCTCGAAATTTGGAAAGAAATCAGGTATCTATTCGTAATATTTCTTGTATCATGAAAGATGTTCAAAACCTTATAAAAAGATGTTTGAAAGCTTTGGAAAGATTTCTGAAGGCTTTCTAAAACCTTAATTCTAAAACTCTGGCGGACATTTTAGATTTTAAAAAGCTTTCAGTACACCTTTTGAAAGCATTCTGAAAGATGTAATATTTCAAACGAAAGCTCTTACAAAAATGTTTCTGAAAGGTTACTTGCTGATTAAGTAAAGTAACATTTCTATTTTTTCAGAACAAATGACTCCAATGGACCAAGAAAATAGTGAAATGTTACAAAGCAACGAAGAAATCTATATAAAAACCGAGTTCGAGGACGAATCTTTGGACGTGGACGTGAGCATAGACAACAAATGTGAGTAGGAAAGTTTTTTTTCTATTTTCTATAATTATGTTTGCAATGAGCGCACGTGCAAGATTCCCGTACAAATATACGTTTACTGAAAGTGTAGATACAACTCATCGTGATTCAATTGCATTTTTGATAATTCAGCATTTTTCTTTCGTACTCGGAAATTTTCATTTGAGCTGGACCTGACATTTTTAAAAAGTGTTTTTCATACGTGTGAAGTGTTGATTGGAGAAATTTTTCAGTTGTGATGTACTGCGAAATGTAAGTAGTGATTAATGAATCTTGCGGTTTTTAACTTGAAAATTTGTATGATAAAAAATGTCTGAGAAAAAGATTTAGTTTTTGCATGCAAGTTTTCAAAATTTTATAGGATAATATAAAGTGTTTTTTATTGTTCGGGTATTGAAAATATTTTTTACATAAAATGAAGTTTTAGTCGGAATGAAATATAGAATAAAAAATTATATTATTTGGAAATAAAGGAAAAATAACTTTTTAAATCATATAAATATATACAAATTATATTAAATATTATTATATTAAATTATATAAATAACTTTCAAAAATTCCCTACGACCGAAAAAGTGAAATTCAAGCGAAAATAAAAAATACACTGACCCCTCAATATTTTTCTTACAATTTAGCAGTTAACTAAAACTTATTTTTAACGATTAAAAATCGTGGTTTTTATTTTAGCGATTATAAGTTTGAGAAACTTTTAATCACAATAAAGTTATTAATAACTATATCACAATTGTTTTTTCTGATTTTTCTTTTATGTTTATTGTTTTATTTCCAGCGATCGAAATTTCAAAATTATTTCTTAAAATTGTTGGACTAATTCGCGGCAGTTGTTGAATTTTTCAAATTTTTCCAATGAGACTTGGTTTTAAATAAATTTCCAGTGTTTTTAAAATAAAATGAATATTCGGCAGGTACGTTAAATCGTCTATCTAGGGACGTGGCGGTCATAAAAAACGATTTATCTCGAGTCCTTGACATGCTCGACGTTCTTCTCCAAAGGAGCCAGTTGCAAAATATTAGCAAGTCCAGTTCCAATGACCAAACACCCGGACTTGGGCTAGAATGCATAGAACAAATCGAAGCTATTTTTCCGCTATGTACGGAAGAGCAATTACACAATTTCGAAGAAATGCTCAAGAACACGAATATCAAAGATGACATTGTAAGGTTCAATTATACATTTACACAAAATTGATTGAATTTTTATTAAATTAATATATAAAAATTAGTAATAATAATATTTAAAATAATAAATAAATATAATATTTTTTAAAGAAGAAATATAGTTTTTTTAAATATAAGATTTAAAATATAAATAAATAATAAAATTAATATTAATAATAATAATAATAATAAAATAAATTATGTATGTAAGTAAAATTTAAAATATCTAAAATTTTACATTTACATAAAATCATTTACATAAAAAATTTCATATTTGTTATAATTATTATAGGGGCGTAGGCAGAAAAATGTTTGGAAGGGGTGTTTTGGAAAAATCTGTCTCGATAGCATTTTCTTGAAATATAAAAAAATATTATAATCAAATGGAAAATTCTTGTTTTTCCATGGGTATTTCAACTGTAGATATATACTTTTTTTCCCTCGATGTCCACGTCATTGATTTAAATCAGATGAAATCGAATGAAGCATTTAAATGACTAGGATATTAAGAAAAAAAAAACAGTTATTTCTTCAAAATATTAAAAAATTTTGGAACACTTGGATTCCTAGAGCATCGAATTTCAGAAAGCAATATAGAAACTCACAATCTATACTATCGTGTAAAATTATAAGGACATGATCGAAAAAATATATTTTTTGAGATTGTGATTGTTTTTTGATTGTGTTAAACGGCATTTTATGATTAAATATTGTATAAAACCTAGATGATAGACTATTTTGTTATGATATATAAAATATGTACGTTATCATTGCATGCAAACTTTGTACAAAAATATGTAAAAACTTTAAAAATACCGAATAATATATGCGCTTATTTATTAAAATATATTAAAACAATAAATTCAATAAATATCAACCAATATAAATAAATTTTTCATGAAAATAAATTATTTATTTTACAGCGCAAAAATGATGCTACTTAAAAATAAAACTTGTTGGTTCCTTTATAATTCCATCATTTTGACTAATAATAATTAGCTAATTTATTGAAAATGTATGTAAATCATGGCAAAAAAGTCTATTTTATAGTTTATACCGCTTATACACAAGACTCAATCATAAAATTCTGTTGAACACAATAAAAAACAATTGCAAACTTAAAAAATAAATTTTTTCGTTGATGTCATTATACTTTTGCACGGTAGTGTAAGAAAACCTTCCAAGTTATATAAATAATGAAGGAACATGAAAAATACCAAAAATATTAGTAAAAGAAAAAATCAAGTTCCATTATATTGAATACGTATATGAAAAATGTTCGACAGTGGACTACAAAATTTATATAACTTTGAAACTCTAAAATTCATAAAATTGATAATCATAACACTCAAGAAGAAATATATGCTTTATGTATTTCAGGAATTTTTGAAATTTCCGTGTTTTACGTTATTCATACAACTTTGTCGTATTTTTTGGTATTTTTATAGATTTTTAGTATTTTTATGATTCACTCTACAGATTTATAGAATTCGATGTTAAAATATGAAAATTTACAACGATTTTAAGTTTCTTGTATTTTAATAGATTTCTAACTTATTTTTAGATTACTATACATATAGATTTCTAGAATTCGAATTTCAATATAGATTTTGAAGATCTTATAGATAATTATCTTTTCGTACTTTTTAAAGTGTTTATAAGATTCTGTAGCGTTTTATAAAATTGTTTTAGATTTCTAGTATTTCTATATATTACCATATAAGTTTTTTAGAATTCGATGGTCTAAAATTTCAAGTTTTATAGATCGTACGTATTTATTCAGATTTTTTAGAAAGCAATTCTTTCACAGAATTCTAATACTATTAGTATTTCTTTAGAATTTGTTTATGATTCGAAATACTTTTTGGAATTTTTATGAATTTCTGTATAAATTTTTAGAATTTGAAGCTCTAGAGTTCAAAGTTTCTTAGATTTTAAACATTTTCATTAATAGAGTTTTTTTTTATTAATCGCTTAGCCAAAAAAATTTCTCAAATTGATTTTTTTTACGTTAACCTAGTCAAAGATTAAAAACCCTAGTAACTGTGATTTTTATAAAAATCTTGATTAAAAAACTCTGTTTTTCATTTCTTATTTTATAAAAAATGTATTAAAAAATGTCAGTCTTATGAAAATGTTCTTGTAAAAAATATCGATTTTTATAAAACTTTTATTAAATTATTTATAAAGTACGAAACTTTAGAAACTTTTGTTTCATAAAAATAAAATTTTTACTAAGTTTTTATAAAACCCATTTATAAAAATGTAGTTTTTTTTTAAGATTTGGCGATTTTTTATAAAAATCACAGTTACTAAGGAATTATAATTATTCTTCTAATATCAAAATTGCTGCTATTTTTGAGTTGATGAAAGTAAATATCCTATATTTTATTTAAATTTGAGAACTAACGAAAAACCATCAGTTACATTCTCTAAATATCAGTAACTACATTTTTGATAATTCTCACCTACTTCCTTAATTTTTTATTATTATTTTCATTAACTACTTAATTTTTAAAAATCATTATTCTTATTAAATAACACATTATTTTGTTATATTGTTTGTATTTTCGTTTATTTTCAAGTTCAATATTCCTACGTTTTTTATTTTTACTTGATATATTAAATAATTTTACCTTAATTTCGGAAAGGGTTTGAACTTTGCCTACACACCTGTAATATAATAATATTATTTAAATATAAAAACTTGGATCAACTTCGAAAAATGTTGGAATGATTGATATACAATATCTCTTAACGTTTTGAAAATCTGCGTATTAATTAAACAATCAAATTAACACGTACAAACTTGATTCAATATGCAGGGTGTTCCACAGTTCGCAGAAATCCTTGAAACCATAAATTCTTCATCAAATTCAAGCAAGATTTTTCCTTTGCCATTTTCTTAAAAACTCTATATTGAAAAAGTTATTTGAGCCAGAAATTTAAACAATAAACTCTCTTTTCCGCCTAATGGGGATAAAAACCATTTACAAAAATTTACGTGAATTTTTTTCATACTTTTCTGAGTCGAAAAGTCCTGTGCCACTTTTCGCAAAACTCAAAATCAAAAAAGATATTCGAGTTAGAAGTTTCAACCAATCAGATTTCTCAGTTTTCAAACTCGAATATCTTTTTTGATTTGAGTTTTGTGAAAAGCGGCATAGTACTTTTCGAGTCAGAAAAATTTAGGCAGTATTAAGTCCGTGATTTTTATCCCCACTTGTCGAAAAAGCGCGTTTATTGTTTAAACTTCTGGCATAAATAACATTTTTAATTTGGAGTTTTCGAAAAAATGGCAAAGGAAAAATCTTAGAATTTTTTAAGAAATGTATGGTTTCAAGGATTTCCGTGAACTGTGAAACACCCTGTATAGTTTTACAAATAAATAAATAACGCAAAAAATTATTGCAGAAAAAATATTTGATCGGTTTGGGTGGAACAACTGTCGCGGCAGCGACAACGGAAATGCTTCGAGCAACAGTTGCAGATGATTTAGCAGCTCAATACAGTTGGGCTGGATTGAAAGGAAAAAGGAGTTTGGAAGAGTTAGAATTCACGAAACTCATTTGCGGTGAGTTGAAAATTAAATACACTATCCATAACAATAGTTTTTATCAATAATATTATCGAGAATTTCGCGACACAATTGATGTACATTTTTTTCCGTTCAGGGTTCCCAAAAACGTAGAAAAATTTAAAAAAAAAGAGAGGGAGGTTTTTTTCTGAAATTATATAAATTCGTGACTAAAATTTTTTTAAAATACGAAAAATATTCTACAAGCATAGACAAAGTTTAAGATATGAAAAACAAATTATTTGAACTGTATAATAAAAAAAGTTTATTTAATAATTATATTTAGCGAGTGTGCAACAAAGGATCGAAGGTGCAACGCGATTGGACGTTCGAGCTCGAATAATGGCTTGGTTCAAACAAGCAGAATCTCGTCGCCAGGCCAAAAAATCGAGAAGTCTTAATAAAAGACTTTCGTCCCATTCAAGGTAATTTTTATCGTTTCAATAATGTGGAAAGTTCAATTTAAAAAATTAAGGTCGTGATTAGTATATTTTCAGAGTTGATTGTAAAAAAAAAATCTTGAAGATTCTCCTGAAATTTTTGAATTATCGTGTAATTTCAAAAATTCCAAGGAAAAATAACAAATAATTTCACAACGCGAAAAAATTAAACAATTTTTTATTGTAATAATTTGCAAACGATACTTTGTTTTCAGTCCCAACCTTCATCGAAAAGGAAGTCCTCCAGGTTCCAGTTCAACGAATCCAAATTTTCATCCTG
The DNA here is from genome assembly GCA_030522825.1 of Platygaster orseoliae. Lineage (NCBI taxonomy): Eukaryota > Metazoa > Arthropoda > Insecta > Hymenoptera > Platygastridae > Platygaster > Platygaster orseoliae. Next base: position 7,170 of record JAPYZL010152405.1, read on the forward strand.
GTTCTGGTTCACGTAACATGCTTTTGTAGTTTTTTTTCAACGACTTTCGCGATTTAAAACATTACCTTTATTATTTCATTATATTATTACTTGTGACATTGTGTTCGTGTTACGCTTTTACCTCCTGCAACAACTGTTTGTAATTCTAATTGTGTTGAAAAATAAATAGATTTTTTAAGCACCATTCATGGGTTTTTGTGGCTTTTTATAACCTGATGTTCGTAGTTTTATATTTCGAGTAAAGAACACGTGACGTTTTCGGTGACGGTCGAAATCCAACCTGGATTGTATGATATGCAGAAATTTATTTATGAATTACTCTATTGCAAATTGTTGATTACGTAATGAAAATGAAGATTTGGAATGATATCTTTCAGAAAAGTTTCAAAATTAGTACAAATTTTATTTATAATATTTTTATAAGCGTCATACGAAATTTGATTACAAACTGAAATACGTAACTGCGAATGTGCTCACACGTCAAAAATTTATCGGCAAAAAATCGACTTTCTCGCGAATCCTCAATTATTTCTGAAAAAAATGTATAAGTAGGTACAAAAAAGCCAATTCCGATATGACCTTGATTTTTTTATCTGGCAAGCACAATCTTGTTAATACTATTTTGGAGGGAATTCACGAAGTTTTAAAATTATGTATGTGAGTTATTCCATGTCAGATTTAATATTGACATTTAAATTCAAAAATACTATTTTTTCATCAATGTCACGAAATTTACAATATAAGATTTCAGTTCTATTTGAATTCCATGGTAAGTATATAGTAATGGTAAGTAATAAATAATTACAAAAAACGTGTAAGAAGTTCTTGAATTGCTCGTGTGTTCATTACAAATCACCTAAACTCGATTTAATAACATTTTTATTTTTTATTTTTAATTATGTCATTTTGTTTCTGTAGTGGATTTGATATTAAATTCGATCTCTCGAATGGAGCACAATATCCTCAACCAATTCGAATCATTCCGAGGAAATGTGCGAATTGACGTCATGAAAAGAACGAATCCTGAAACGAGTAGTAGAGTAGTCGACCACAGCGCTATAAGAATGATTTTGGAAGCCAAACTTCCGATCGAGACCATAGAACATTTCTTAACATTTGATCAATCCATCGATAAAGATATCGTCAAACGGGATGTTCTGGTAATTTTTTTTTACGAAATTTCGTTAGATAACTTTTTTAATGGCCTGCAAATCACTGAAAAAAATTACTCTAATTTTTCTGAGACGAAAAGTATTTTCCATTTTGGGCGTAAACTTAAAACCGACAGAGATATTCGAGTTTGAAAGTTGACCAATCAGCGCGCACCTTTGACTGGAACATTATATTTCCAGTCAAAGGTGCGCGCTGATTGGTACGATCTGTAAACTCGAATATCTTCGCCAATTTCGAATTTTGTGAAAAATAGTAAAGGACTTTTCGACTCAGAGAAATGGAGTTTTTGAATTTTTGTCAGTTTTAGAGTGTTTTTGAAAATTTTGGAAATTAAATAGTACTGTGCCGACTCTTGGCAATTCTTTAGAATGTTTTTATAACGTTCGTAATTTTTAGAATTCAACAGAAAATTTTGGATAATTTGAGAAAATGCATGTATAAGTTTTTTTTCAGAAACAGTACATGCTTTCAATATGCAGACGTTCAAGTTGCTTAAAAGAAGGCGTGTCGAAAATTCTTTCGAGCATTATGTCGAAAGACGTTCAATTGCAGTATAGCGCTGTTGGGAAAGTGTTGAAAGGCCAGGCGAAACGAAATTTCAGTAAAACCGCAGTTTTCGAGTGTATGCAAGGTAAATGTTGATATCATGATTTTCAAATTTGAGTTGCATTAGGAAAATACTTCGTAAAAATATTTCGAAAATAGGCCTGAACCTAAAAATTAATCCAAATTGCAAAAATTAAAATCGGAATTTCAACTAGTTTGAAACTAATCTGGTTGAATTGAAAAAATTGAAAGCAGCCTTGAATATTCAAAAAATAAAAATTCGGATGTTGAAAAGTCCGGAAATTCGAAAAAAAAACTTTATTATCCTATCGCACAAAAAAATTATTCGTAAAGGAAATGTCGCTTATTGAGTTTTCCCGTCTTAAATAGTATAAAAAATCTCGTTTCGTTAATTTTTTTCAGACGAACTGCTGGGATTTTTTCCTGCTAGCGAAGCAGCGGAAATAGTTACAAGAATTAGTCGATGGTTGGCTGGAGCTAACGATCGTGGTGGTGGAAAAAGAGGCAGAGAATGCAGAAAATCTTATTCTGCGAGGCAGCGGAAATAGTTACAAGAATACGTCGATGATTGGCTGCAACCAACGATCGTGGTAGTGGAAAAAGAGGCCGAGAACGCAGAAAATCTTATCTTGCAAACCAATAAAAATATTGGACAATTCTCAATTCATATACATGAATTCGAAAGTTACATGAAATTCACATATTTTTTTGTAAACTCGATATTAAATTCGTGAAACGAGTTGATTTTTGAAAAATTTTCAAAAAGTGCACACGTAACATTGAAGTATATTAAAAATGTACATCACAACGTTTATATTCGTGTAATAAGTTAAGGAAATTTGGGATAAGATCGTAAAATAAATACTTAATACAAAAGATGAAAAATGAACATTTTTATTTTACTTATTCATGCATACATTTTTCCCTGCAACGGAATATCAAAAGAATCTACATCTACTTTTCGAACTATCTCTAGAAAGCTTTTTTCCCTTTCCCGCCGAACTTTTCTTTCTTTTTCGGCACTTCGTCATCGTAATTTGGTTCCGGAGTTGACGGTTGCTTTGCAAGCCATTCCAGGGCTCTTTGAATTTCTGGAAAACATTTTTTTTTCTATTTTTCATATGTGATTCACAACGAAAAAATTGAGTCAAATTTTTTAAAAATAACATTTTTTACCCAAGAAAAAGAAGAAAATATGAATTTTATGCTTAATTTCAAATTTCGCGAAGTTAATTCGTAAAAAAAACTATTCAACAATTTGTTTCATCTGTTCTCTCTTTTAAGCACATTTTACTCGACTCGGTGTGTCCTTCTCGCACCTTAAGGTTTGAATGAGAAGCTTTATTTAGCAAATCTAGATTTTTTTAAATTCAGTATGGCTTCCATTTTCATTACTATTTTTCAGATAATAAATAATTCAATTTAAAATCGACTTTTCATTAGCACAAGTTTAATAAAGTTTTGTTTTCAATGAAGAAGATCGTATCATATTATTTATTCATTTTACGAATTTCGCCGGTTTCTTTTTTTTTAAATAAAATCAATTGAATCAATAAAACGACGATTCCAAAAACAATTGTTAAAGTGGTTTACCGAGAGGGATAGGAGGCGGCGTTGGAATATGCGTTCCTCTCACCTGAAAACAGTTGTAAGTATTTAAAAAATTCATTCATTATGTTTGTTAGTACAATTAGTTAGTGTTGTAATAGTACATTGTGTATCCTTACTGAAAAAACTAATTGGATTTCCAATTGGAGAAATGGTCAGTTTTCCAATTGGATTTCCATTTGTAAATCCAAGTGCACATATATCAAAGTGTTTTCAACGAACAATTGAGGGGCTTAGTTCAAAAGTCCAACCCAAAAAGTTGTCGAGGAGAAAAGTGACAGAAAGTGTTGAGAGCAGGAACGAGTTCGGTGATGCTGAGA
>JAPYZL010152426.1:0-19683 GCA_030522825.1 Platygaster orseoliae
TTCTTCGGTTTACCGCAAATACTGAGGTGGCAGCACCAGACGGCCGCAGGAAACAAAAGGAACTCGCGCTCGATTTTTTCTCCGCTATCTGTGTCCCCTAAAGTCTTAAGTTTTAGGTGTAAAGAATTAAGTTTTAGGTATTAAGACTTAAGTCTTAAGTCTTAACACTTGAGAGCACGCCTAGGTACCTTTTGTCATATCGCGTGACATATATATATATATATATATATATATATATCTTATAAAACAAATCTCGCCGCTGCTGCTGACAAAAAATTAGTCCTAACCTAACCTAACCCAACCTAACAATCTTTTTGTTTTCCAAAACTACTACATCTCTGTCCAAACATTTTCCGAACATATCCGAACATTTTCTGAATACACCCGAATATATCCGAACACTTTCCGAATATACCCGAACACTTCCGAACATAACAGAACACTTTCCGAATATACCCGAACATACCCGAACACTTTCCGAATATACCTAAATATACCCGAACACTTCCGAACATACCCAAACACTTCCGAACATACCCGAACACTTCCGAACATACCCGAACACTTCCGAACATATACGAACACTTTCCGAATATATCTGAACATACCCGAACACTTTTCGAATATACCCGAACATACCCGAACACTTTCCGATTATATCCAAACACTTCTGAATATACCCGAACATACCTGAACATACCCGAACATACCCGCACACTTTCTGAATATACCCGAACATACCCTAACTTTTCCGAACATTCATGAACTTTTCCGGATAATTAGCGAACATACATGAACACTATTCGAACATACCCGAACACCTTCCTAACATACTTGGTACTCCACTACTACATACAACGTACTCGAATTTTTCCGAACCTACATTTCTAACTAACATTTCCTGAACATGCCTTGAACACTTCTTAACATATACTAGCTCCCGAACTTACCTTACCTTGATTCTCACTTGTATAACAATTATTCATTTTTTAACTTTTTTTAACTAACCGAACTTACCTTACATACCCTAACACTTCCCTGACACTTCCTTAATATACCTGAATGTACCCGAACATACCCAAATATACCCTAACATTTTCTAACATACTTCAAGTTCTACACAATATTTCAGAATTTCTAGATATATTCGAATCTCACAAAACATCACAATATATTAAAAATCAAATAAATAAATGAAAAAATAGTATCACAAAATATCTTTACAAAAATCTAAAATATCTCGAAACAACATGTTCCCTAAAACGGTGTTCATGTGAAAACAAAAATTAAATTTTTGAATATAATATAACAATAGTTTCAATGTTGAAAAAAAAAACAGAATTTTTTGACGTAGAACTACGTCTTTCGCCGCACTTTTAAGAAGGGAGTAAATTCAGTAACATGCAACGGCAACGGCAATGACAACGAAAAGGCTGCTATAGGGGGGTAAATTTAGTAACATGCAACGGCAACGGCAACGTAAAGGCTGCCATAGAGAGGTAAATTTAGTAACATGCAACGGCAAGTGCAACGGCAACGACAACGGCAACGGCAACGAAAGGGCTGCTATAGGGGGGTAAATTTAGTAACATGCAACGGCAACGGCAACGAAATGGCTGCTATAGGGGGGTTAATTTAGTAACATGCAACAGCAACGGCAACGAAAGGGCTGCTATAGGGGGATAAATTTAGTAACATGCAACGGCAACGGCAACGTAAAGGCTGCTATAGGGGGCTAAATTTAGTAACATTCAACGGCAACGCCAACGGCAACGGAAACGGCAAAGTAAAGGCTGCTATAGCGGGGTACATTTAGTAATATGCAACGGCAACGGCAACAAAAAGGCTGGTATATGGTGGTACATTTTGTACCATGCAACGGCAACGGCAACGACTGTAACTTAAATAGATCTTTAGAAGGTCTTAAAAAATTTTGAGAAGATCTTCAGAAGATAATAACCCTCAGAGTACGGACTGGGTTAGCGTAACCCGAGCCAATTTTGAAAGTGGCAGCATTTTTTAAGAATTTAATGGTGAATGCCCGGATAAGGAAGGGAAAAATCTGTGATATTAGCTGGCGGCGTCAGTTGACGCGTGGTGTCTAAAGTACAGCACATCAAAAATCGGAGTTGGGTAATTTATACCCAGTCCGTACCAAACGTTGTAAAATATCGATGCGTTGCGTACTATACTGGTAAATATCTGTTCAGATATGTTAATAATTGAAGTGTTTTTCAATAATTTCACGTTTAGTTGGTGTAAAATAAAGTTTCTTTCGTTTATTGTTATAATGTGACATCATCACTGGTACTGCGTAGAGGGCATAAAACTCTCTCTTTGTAGTCGCTTGCAGTGACTTTCAAGGTAACGAAACTATCTAGCATAAAGATTTGTGTATTGTATAATATTGTATACTTGAATCTTTCACATTATTTAAGTGCTTGCGATGCAAGCAGCCCATGTGCAAGGAACATGTGACCTGTATACTGCGTATGCGCCAACTGAGTTTCATAAGTTTTAAGTTTTTTCTCAAATCCCGATTCGGATATATCATTTTTATTTATTCATATTACTTTTTGTTTATATTTAGTTTCTTTTGACTGTTTTCGTGCGTGAAAAATGACGAATTGTAACTTCACTGCAATTGTAGTACTTTAGACAATGTGCTAATAAAAATTTTTTTAAAATAATATATGCTATGAATTATTTTCATATATACAAATAAAATCCAATAACAATCTACTTTTTACACCAAAAAAAAAAAAAAAAAAAAAATTTGTAGGTGGAATTTGTGAAAAAATTCGTCGGATACCTTTTTTTGTTTTACGGAAAAACGCATAACTTTATACATTAAAAAAAATCCTTTTTTTGGAGCGAATGGAAAAAACGATTGAATTATATGGAAGTTTATCCCCTAATATTTCTAATGATGACCTCTAAAATTGAAACACTTTTTTTTCATTAAAATATAAACGATTAAAAAAACAATCTTTTTTCCACATATTCAGTGCAACATGTAGTTGACTTTTCATTAATAACTTTTTTCAATAAAGCAATCCTACGAATCTGATTCTACTATCAGATTGCAGGGAAAATTTACTATCGATTATATAAAAATCGTGGAAATTCACTAATTACAGCCTGATATACAGCCGATTAAAGTTTCCGGGTTAGGCTAACCCATGTCCGTACGGAACGTTACATTTTGGAAGTCCGTACCCTGAGGGTTAAGAGGATCATCAGAGGATCTCAAGAGGATCTTCAGAGGATCTTAAGAGTATCTGTAAATGACCTTAAGATCTCAATTTTCAAAACTTGACCTTGACCTGTCCTTGGCTATACTTTGACATGACCTTGACACGTCGATTTTAGTAAAAAAAGAAAATTAAATTGTAATATTTAAAGTGAGAAAAAAATATAAAATTAAAAATGAAATAAATTAATAAAATAAAACAATGTTTAAAAATCTCCTTTTTAAATTTTTTTTCTACAGTAGTTCATAATATTTAAATAAAGATTTTAGATTAATTGAAGTTCACAAAATTATATTGAAGAGCAAGCATTAAAATTGGGGTAAGTATCATTTGATATAATGCTCACTATTATAGAACGTCTCTTCAGAATATGAAAAGCTATATTAATTTTTTTGTAAGGCCCAAAATATTTTGGGCCTTATGGACTGGGCCCCAAGTAGTGAGTCCATAATTTCAGGTTCCCAATTTATTAGTCCCAAGTTCACAAAAGTTCAAATTATTTTTGGGCCTTCTGGATTGGGCCCCAACAGTGTGTCCCAAATTTCAAGTCCCCAATTTATCAGGCCCAAAAATAATTTGGGCCTTGTGAATTTGGGACTTATTGATTGGGCCACAGATTACAAGACCCAATTTAAGTTAATTCAATTCAATTAAATTCAATTGGTGGAGGTATTTTTTGAAATAAAACTTGTCACTTGTTGACGTAGTTTTACGTAATGGCGCAGATTTTCTGTGCCTTCGTCTAAGTTTTTTTTTTAATATTTAAGAAATGGAATTCATTTTAAATCTATACGCGCTTAAATTATTTTAAGAATTTTTCTGTATTGTTGTAAAATGAAAATAAAGAGAAGTTGTGAAACTGAATTTGAAGTTGTTATTCATAGAAAAAAAGATGGAAATCGCCATTATGTCTGTAGGTTTATATCTAATTTAAATTAATAAAAACAAATTTTTTCAATGTGATTGTGATAAAAAATAAAATTTATTAACAAAAAAAATTATCAATAACAAAAATATAAATGGAAATAAAATAACAAACACCTTCATGGGGGTTGGCGCGCGAGGCGCACAGGGGGGCGAAGCCCCCTAGTATATATATTATATTAATATATACCCATATATATATTAGGGTGTCCGTTATTTTGGCGACGTCGAAATTTTTTCCATCCCTTCCCCTGAAAACTTTTAAAATAAATTTAAAAATTTATTTCAAAATTTGAAGGTGATCGGTGCATATTAACACGTGCCCCAGAGCCGTTTAAATTTTAAATGGAAACAACACGTGTTTTCAGTCAACTTCACGAGAAAATTCATATTTTTTTTCCTGGTTAACATTAATTCATGAAACTTAGTAGATTTTTAGGTCATAATATAGAGAAGAAAATCCCATTTTTGCATAATTTCAAAAACATACCATCATAGATTTAGAGTCATCCAAACTTCACATTTTTCATTTTTCCTACCAGGGACCATGTAAATTAAAATTTAATTTTTCGCCAAACACATTTTTGCATATTTTGAGTTATTTTAAGTGCTTCGTAAGATATATGCCTCTTTGTTTGATTGGTTTATGGTCATCAAAATTGTCAGCTCCTGTCGATTTCGTATTTTTTGACAATCATTGGATACATATTCTACTATGTACAAGGTGTTCCACAGTGAACGGAAATCCTTGAAATCATAAATTTCTCATAAAATTCTATGACAATTTTCTATCAGCCATTTTTTACGAAATTGAAAATCAAAAAAATTATTTAAGTTTGATATTGAAACAATAAATGCGCTTTTTCAACAAGTTGGAATTTTCTTCATATTTTACTGATGTCAGTAAAATTTTGCATATTTTCGAAAAATATGCAAAAATATGTTTGGCGAAAAATGAAATGTGAATTTACATGGCCCCCGGTAGAGAAATTAAAAAATGTGAACTTGGGAGAGCTGTAACTCTATGATGGTATGTTTTCAAAATTGTGTAAAAATATGGTTTTCTTCTCTATATTATGACCTAAAAATCTGCTAAGTTTCATGAATCTATGTTAACCAGGAAGAAAGTTATGAATTTTCTCGTGAAGTTCGCTGAAAACACGTGTTATTTACATTTAAAATTTCAACGGCTCTGGGGACGTGTGAATATGAACTGATCACCTTCTAATTGTAGAATAAATTTTTCTTATTTATTTTAAAAGTTTTCAGGGGGAGGGATGGAAAAAATTCCGACATAGCCAAAATAACGGACACCTTAATATATATATATTCATTTATTATTAGCTTCCATTCAAGCGTGATATATAATTTTATCTTTCCGAATAGTTACAATTCAAAAATTTTCTTTTATGTTTAAAGTTGTGTATGAATGCATTTTCGAATTACGAGAAAACGGAAATAATATAATCATCATAAAGATTTCCTACAAATGCATTCAAAAATTGGGAAATACACTAGAACCTCGGAATTCTTGCATGGCGCGAAACGTATGAACCTTGGAATCCTTGCACTTTGAGGGGCACCCACTTTCATTCGGTAAAGTCAGGTGATCTTCCACGGATTGGTTGAGGGAGAGAGACAAGCAGAGACAGAGAAGAACGCTTGCGCGGACATATGGATGCTTACTGACGTGTATGTATTGTCCAGTATTGTCAGTGTTGGTCAGTGTGTTTCCCACCCTCCTCTTTTTTCCTAATTGGTCTAGTGCCTATCAGGTACACCGCCTACGTACAGAACAGTGGGTTGTGGTGGGAGCGCGGACGCAGAAGAAAAGGTAAGCAAAGCGAGGTTCAAAGTCTCAAAGAATCCAAGGTGCAAGAATTCCGAAGTGCAAGAATTCCAAGTTTTTAGTGTATTTGAAACCTTTGAAATCCGGTTTTTGAATAGATTGGTTAATAGCCGTGACGCATCTGTTATCATCCGATCAACAGTTATCATGAATAGTCGCTTTTGCTCCTGTTGCCTGTTGGGCTCCACGTTTACTGTATGGACAAGGCGAAAAGGTTGGGGCAGCGAACCAACTGTTGGAATGTTGTGAACTTTCGGGCATCTAAGCATCCAGGTATAAAAATCTTTTTATTCTTGGTGCGGATTTTCCTTGTTCGACATTTTCTTTTTGGCTTTCAAACATTAATGTTATACTTCTATATGGCCAGGAGTTTGCGCCGACGCGAGCTTCAGTACCAATTTATACGAAAAATATACTAATTAGAAAAACTAAAAATAATATACTCATTTTCACGAACAAATTACATGACTTGTCATTTTCCAAAAAAAATTAAAGCTCTCGCAATTCATTTAAAATTTTGACTATTTTGACAAGCTACTCGTCTACAATATCGCGTTTATATTCCATCCATACAAAGCATGTATACGATGTACACACTAACAGCAGATATAAAAGAGCCGCACATGCGCAGAAAGTCCTGGTGATGATCTATATATTCTTTACTGATTTCGGATACCCCACTTACAGGCGAGAATAGGACACTGGCCATATAGAAATATTACATTTATGGTTTTGAGATTTTTTCTTTTTCGCGTAGTATTTCTCATCTAAAAGATAGGAGAAATACGTTGGTACATGGGTTTATAGTCAAGTTCGTGATAGTTTAAGTGCTACAGGTCGTGGAATATACAACCGCACGCGATTAATTTGTGCGACTCCGCTGCATTCGTCCGCACTTTTGTCATTTTAGATAAAACCTGCTACGATATTTTTTTTCAAAGAACTACCATCAATCCTTATTCATATGTGTACGTGTATGCAAGAGAATCCTACGGAATCGCTTTGAGATTTTCCAGTTTAAGACGAAACTTTGCTTAGATAACATCGTAATCTTGAAACGCATTTTTTTGAAAGTTGTGTTTTTTAGCTGCTGAGTAAGACTTTTTACAAAATTTTAGGTCTGATTTCAATATTTTTTTTTTCAATTTTTCAAAAAACATACCGCTCTGTTTTCCGGAGTACGATTTTCAAAATTTCATTTTGTTCAATTTTTTTAGGCTCTAATAGGTCAAAAAAAAGGTGAAAATTTGAACTTTTTACAAATTGTTGCATAACTTTCACTAATTGCAGAATAGAAAAAATTTGTCTCGGGAAAACATATAACATGTAACTATGATTACAAAAAAAATTACTTTTCTGATTTCAGATTAGGGAACTTCCATAAATGATGTCACGGTTTTTTTTTATTTTTTGGACCTCCCCCCCCCCTTTGTCACAGTGTGTCACAAATTTGAAGACTCTCCCCTCCTGTGTCACGTCACAATGTTGAATTTTAAATGTGAGGCAAAAAATTTTTTATTTTTAATAATGCGATTTTTAAAGCATCATATTAATAACTTTTACATTGTAAAACGGTTGTTTATTCAATCGCATTCCTAATTTTTTTCAAAGTTCCAATTTACAATAAAAAAATTAGTTTATTTATCATAAAAAAATATCCAATTTTAAAAAATTTTAATTTATTCAGAATTTAATCATCTAATAATTTCATTTATTCGTCCAATTATTATTAATGTGTGTCAAAATTTAACTCATTTATTTCAATTTCTAACGATTTTGATTTCTAGAATTTACAAAAATTGCAGAATCAGAAAGTTCAGACGCCCAGTATATTTCATTATTTTTTGAACCTTGATATTATTTTTATCATTATGTTAATGATGATTATCATCATTTAAATACATCGGAATAAAAAGTATTGAAAATACACACGAATTTTTATTTTTGAAATAAAAATGCTACCTCAAATGCTATAAAATGGCAAAATTCCAACATTGAAAAATCTTGTAAATTGATCTAGTAAGTTGATCTAGTCTAGTCAGTTTCATTTCTACAATTTTCTTGAATGTTCACATCAATTTTCAGTCACATGGAAAATATATATAAAATGCCTTATGTTTTTTAATTGAAATGCAAATTATCACTCGCAATTTTTCCTGGAGCAACGCATAATTTCACCAAAAAAAATTTTTGCCACAAATGTGACATCACATTTTTGAGATCTCCCCCCCACCCTCTGTCACAAACTCGTCACAAATAGGCTGACCCCTCTCCCTCTAAGGCCGTGACATCATTTATGGAAGCTCCCTTACCACACTACCCGAAACTTTGCTTAAGCGGGACCACTGCAGTTTTAACATGCGTTTCATCAATGACGTTTCAAAGTCGCGGCATTTTTTTCTCGTCTTCAGTAATAAAATTTTAAAGTCAAAACATGTATTCCTTAAAATAAATAAAAAATTTTCAAGTGTAGGAAGTAGATTTTTCGTAATTGATTGCCAAAATTACGGCTCAATTTAATGTCTCAAGCGAGTAGAGGACACCCTTCAAGGTAATGAACAGGTAAACGATTTTTAGAATAAAGGTCACGTATCCAAGTTTCAAATGCAAGTTTTTTAGCTGATTCTTATACCCCCTCAAAAAAAATAACTTGGGTCTTGTGAAAGGAAACACATCTTTTCTAGTTTGAAATTGAGCCGTTCAAATGTAATACCTAAATTAAAACCATGAGTTTACTACGGATACTTATAATAATCATTTGTTTACATTTAGAATTTCCTCAAGAACTTTTTGAGAGCTACTTAAAACTAACCTTAGAGCTCATGGAACTCAGAATAAATATTTTCACTATCGTACCAGGACATTTGGGCCCTTTTATTACATTTTAACTTCGCGAGAAATGGTCTCAGAGCTTCGAGCTATGAAAGTTTATTAAAGACCACATCTTGAAAACACAGAATTTGCATCAGAACTCCGCTAGTCGTATTAGTTTCCGAGATACACGTGAAAAATAAAATTTTTGGAAAATAAGGAATTTACACTACGTTTTTTTATCTTTGCAAATATTAATTTTTGGGCTTTACACTATTCGACTTTTCTTTAGAACTCTTCGAAAGCTACTTAAAACTCACCTCAGAACTCTATCACATACCTTTATTTTCAAGTTTTTCATAGAAGCGTTTTTTTATCTTCAAATAATTACAATACGAAAAATTGAATGTTAGTTTATTGAGTTCCATAGGAAATACTTTTATACAGAACCATTCGATCAGCATCAGAAAGAACTGATCGGAACTTTGTGTATGGAAACAATAATACGAGTACATTTTTAGACCAGCATTGTTGATGATGATGATGATGATTCTCTGATTATTTAGAAATGAAATCGTCATTTTGATTCACTGAAAAATTTAGGTGAGAGTATTCAGATTCCGATATTTTTATCTAGTAAAAACTACCAATTTGAAAATTCATTTGCTCTCGCTTTCGGGTTTCCCATACGGTTTTCTTTAACACGTTAAAAATCTTTTCTTTGTATGCAATCAAACTTATGATTTCCCGTTCAATCCCTTATTACGAAAAATTCTGTAGAATTCTTACTTCAACATTTTCATATCCCTACACATGAAAGAATAAAATCTCACACTACTTGAATTTCAAGGAGGCTTATTTCGCATGTATAAACTCAAAACTGGGGAGTGTGCTTCTGAACTGGGTTTTTTCATTTCACAATTGTCTGAGGAGATTCACGAGTTGATACCTACTCGCGGAATCCATTTCTGTGCGCGGAATAAACAACGTAACTCTCGAAACTGGAAACTAATAGTTTCTCTGGAGAGACACCAACAGACTCCAGACTCGGCACGCTTTAGCACACTTCAACAAATCTCAGGCCGAGAAATGTCTTTTCGATTACACTAATGAACTCCACTGATGTATGTACGGTCTAACGTAAATGTGACTTGTTAATGAAATCTGTATTCACTGTGCCAAGTGAAAACAACGAATAAAGTGATAAGACTAATTAACGTAAAAGCTTATAGAGGACCTCAGAAAATTTAAATTTATCAGTTGGAGATAATGCCGTTTTATATAACTCCTGAAATGTTATATTTAATGTAACAGAGTTTTGAAGAACTTTCAAGATTAAGGAGTTATATATAAAGTTGAGGCGAAAAAAGTGAGCTAAGTTCGTAATTTTTTAAAAGGTTTGTATGAAAATATTTTTTGAAAAAGCAAAAGACTAACTCTTGGTAGTAGTATCCGAGAAAAAAAACATGTTGAATTATTAAAAAAATATAAAAAATTGTCCGAGTTGTGAAACTTTTCTCGAAGCGCGTTTTTTTTTGTAAGGGTTTGCGGTGAACGCTCTCCAAAGCGAACCGCTTAACTGAAACAAAAAAATGACGAAAAATATAAAAGAATAATATATTGTGGTGTACTTGAAGGATTCTTTTTTCATTCAAAAATTTTTTATTCTTCGTAATGATTTTTTTTTTCAATTTTTTAACCCCTCAAAAATCGATTTTTCTTTTTTCATGGCTTTTTTATTAAAAAAAAATTTTTTTTGGAAACCGTTTCGTTCAAGTATTTGACAATACATTTTTCTTCTATAATTTTCTTACTTTTTTGGTTTCAGTTAAGCGGTTCGCTTTGGAGAGCGTTCACCGCAAACTCTTGCAAAAAAAAAACGTGCTTCGGGAAAAGGACCACAACTCCGACAATTCTTTATATCTTTTTATACTTCAACTTGTTTTTGTTCTTAGGTACTACTACCAAGAATTTGTCTTTTGCTTTTTTACATAAAATTCGCATAAAACTCTTGAAAAAAATCACGAACTTAGCTCACTTTTTTGCCTCAAATTTGTATATAACCGTTTAAAGAATAAAATAAATGGGTTTGGATGACGAACCTGTGTTTCAGTGACGTTCAGCAACTTCGCCATGTCGGCCCTTTCGGATGAACTCAGATACTTCTTGATCTCGAATTGCTTCTCAAGCTCGAAAATCTGCCTTCCCGTAAACGTCGTTCTTGCCTTTTTCTTCTTTCTGTCAGACTCCGCATCCTCCGGCTCGCTCGCCCTAACTTCTCCCATCATCTTCACCGTTGCAAGGCTCTCTTTTGCGCTCACCGTCTCCGTCCTCTTCCGCTTCACCAATGACAATTTGGCACTTTCTGTAATATAATACCAACGCTAAGTTAGACTTTGCTGACAAATCGCTTGATTGAAATCTTTCCTTCGCCGATTCACATTCCCGTTATTTACATTATTTACATACTTTTCAATATGACACGTATGAAAAGGATTTGCTACTTCAACGCAAATTGACGGAACGAATTTTTTTGCAGCGATAGCTTATTTTGTGTTGTCAAAGCATAATCATCATTATACATAAAATTCAGTTGCATAGTAATTGTGCTCTGGTTGCAAAAAAGATATGTCAAGGACAGTCGAGGTAGTAAAAAAAAGGTACTGATGGAAAAAAAATTCGTTCTCTCAAGTTGAATTTAAATAGTAAGTCTTGGTTTCGGCATGGGATCAATTGTGCACATTATTATGAATTCATCCATAGGACGATACGAAAATCAATATATCATATAAATTTGAAAATGAAAAAAATTTTACGTCATCATTTTTCAATTTCATAATTATAGTAATGACTTTCTAAAAAATGTGCACAATCGACCTGTGCACAATTAATACGGTGCACAATAAACTCGTGCACAATTGACACCATGCCCTTGCTTCTGATATGGCTAATTCTTTTTTTCCGTGCATATTTCGAATCACTCCCAAATAGAAATTTTCATAGTTTTAAACTTTCCAAGAATTCGATTGTTTTTTCAGTTATAGTTAGTATAGTATAATTATAGTAGTTTTTTCAGTTAATAGCAAAAAATTGAGTGATATGACAAAAAAAATTATGATGGTAAAACAACGCGGGAAAAAATTGGGGTCTGCGGCAGTACGCGGTGGGTGTAAAATTAGTCCCTACGAACAGGTGTGATGGAATGTGCTGCTCCACAACACAAAAAAGCTGTATCAGATAGGTTACAGCACACGCATTACACTTTTTTCACGGTTATCTTTAGTGTCGATTCCCAGGCTATGATTAATACCGATTTCAGATTGAAGTTATCCACTTAAGTGTCTATTCTTTTTTTTGTTATTTGAGATCATACATATATAAAAACTTATCGAAAATTCTATAAATTTTGAAACATTTGGTGAAAATAAACACAAATATTAGAATATGCACATCTAAAAAAATTTTTTACTTTCTTCATAAAATCTTAGACCTATTATTATATAAATGGGTCATTCTCCACGAAAGTGTAAAATCTTGTCCTCGATCAATATTTTGAACAAAACAATCGAAAAAACTATTTTTCTTTTCCATATTACATTTTTGGCATAAAAAAGAAAAAAAAAAAAAAAATGCACAAAGCGAGTTTCTACATCATACGTCTTTTTTAGAATGTGATGTTAAAGGGTGAAAATGTAAGCACCGTGGCTGTCCCCGGTATAGATTTTCAAGTTATCTTTTCGTTTATTTCTGAGAATAAAGAAAGAATAAGGTGCTCTTTTTTTTCGAGTACATTAGAAGACCTTCAAAACGCTAAACTATACATTTACAATGATGGCGTTTTTAATCCAAAAAAAAAAACATCTATATTTTGTCTCCGTGTTTTGCAATATGCACGCGTCGTATCATTTAGCGAGTTGTAAAAATTGAAGTATTGTATGTGTTCGAATTATTTTTTTTCATTGTTTATGCATAAATCGTCAAGTGTTCAAAGCCCTGTCAAATAAACTGAGAATACGATAGTGTGTTATGATCATTCGTACAAAATTCTAACTGGCATAAAAATTACGTGTAAGAACCGTGGCTTCGGTAATTTGTTGTGGCATTGCTTAATTAAAACGAGTTATACGTCTAATGGTGAGGTTTAGCGTCTAGTTGATGATATTTACCAAGTGCTTTAGTCTGTGAATTTTTTTTTCAGATTTAGTCAAAAAAAGACCCAATGTAAGCACCGTGGTATGTAAGCACGGTGGCATGTAAGCACCGTGGCATTCTTGTACAAACTGTATCTACTTTAAAATCAGTAAAATAATTTACACAATTGATAAGTGGTAATTTTAGTTTTATTCCAAATATATAATATTGTCGTGAGACTTGATTTATGGAAAATAATTTAAAAATACATCTCATGTAAGTCACTATGCGAAGGAGTAGTCTTCAGTGCCATGTTAAAAAAAATTTTTTTTTTACACTCACAATAAACCCCTAATTATTTTTTTTTACACATTGATATTGATAAATTATGATCAAAATATTACAAATTGTCACAATCAAAACCTTTTTTGATAAAAAACTTTTCTTTTAGAATTTTCTAACGCAAGTCGGCTGTAGAGCGTTTCGTAGCACTATTTTTGCTCTAGAAACTTTGTAGAATATTGTCCTGTGCAACTGCTTCTCGAATATATTTGATTATCAGTATACAACATATTTCAGTCGTTTTCGTGCTTTCGCAACGACTTCCAATTTCATCTCAAATCATTACGTCATTTTTCACTTTCGTGTAGAATGACCGATATCAAATAGTCAGAATCCGTAAATTCTTATGTTTTTCATGATTGAAAATTTCTAGCACAAAATTTGAGAATTTCATCAATAGAAATATTTTACTTTGAATTTTGTCAAAAAATGTAATATTAATATTCAGAAACAAAAAAATTATCAAAAGCACAAACAAAATCAAATCCTCGCTCAACAGCCTAAAAAACTATCCAACAAATGAAACAGGAAAACGTTGCCTTTTTCTGCTTTAAACAGCTTTGAAAATAGCGCCCCAAACGTGTAAATACCGCACGCTTCCTTACGACTTTTCATACCCAAGTCTTCAGTCAGTACTCGTGAAAATCCGTGTGGAAAATCAATCGGGTGGAATATGGGCCTTTGCAGCAAGTCCTGAATTCGAAGAAGGATCAAGATAGACATTGCCTGAACATGTTATGTGGCCCAATGTTGGCATGTCACGATTTGTAACATGGGACCAACTATCGTTTGCAAAGTGAGGACCAATATTTATTTCCATCACAAGGGCCAACGAAAAATTCCCAATTTGAGCAAGCTTTGATTTCCTCGAATGGAAAAAAATGAAATAAATAAAAAAATTAATCTATTGATAAAATTTTTTTACAATTGTAGATATACGTACTTTCTCTGGGAGCATTATCTACATTACTCTTAAATCCAAACCAGTTACCTAGTCAGTTGATCTTACCAGGAGTTGAACCTACAACCTTTCTATTACTAACCTACCTACCTAACCATTACTGTATCGAACACGTATATTCGTGATGAAAATTGAAAGGCCAAGTTCGAGGGAAGCTTCGTACAGTTGCATGTTTTTGAATAAAAAATATACCAACAAGGACTTGAATAATTTATGGTTTTTGTTAGAAAAAAACTCAAGAAATCCAAACAGGTTTCAATTGGAAACTTGTAGATGGGTGATTTTCAAATAATATGTAAATTACATATGATTCTACAGTAATAAATACGAAATTAGTGAGCAAACCAATGAGCAGCTCGTTATATTATTTGTAAAAACTCAAAAAAAAAAAAAAAAACCTACGGGAAACCTGGGTACGGAACGCCACAATATAGCCCAGGTCCGAACATCGCAAGCCTAAATGTGTGTGTCAGCAAAAAGCCTAGGAAGGCTGATATTTGGAGCGCCTATATTTGGAATGCCAGAGTTGAGCCGATGTAGGCAAACATACAGAAAACCTGTGTATAGAACGCCAAAATATAGCCTACATTGACACGAACATGGCAAGCCTATATGCGGGCGCCAACTTTAAGCCTGTAAAGGCTGATGTTTGGAACGCCAATGTCCGGAATGTCAGGGTTGAGCCTATGTAGGCAAAAATACAGAAAACCTGTGTATGGAACGCCAAAATATAGCCTACATTGGCACGAACATGGCAAGCCTATATGCGGGTGCCAACTTTGAGCCTGTGAAGGCTGATATTTGGAATGCCTATATTTGGAATACCCGTATTCGAACTATTAAGGCTGAAGTACGTCATGCCTATGTATAGATTCCAAGCTTTTAGCCTATATGGGGCGAAATTGGTGGACCCATACTAGAAAAGCCAGCATCGCCCCTATTTCGGCAAATGTGAGAAGCTCCTTTTCATGGCAAGCCTGGTTCCAGCCAATACAGGCCCAGCTCTAAAACATGGGTTGCTTTGATTGATTTCCACTCAGGAAAGGTATTATTGATGAAAATAACTGTATTCACTGAATCATGATACAAATTCAACTACATGCAATTAATATTTACACCTACGAGTACCAATCTACACTTATATTTGGCTATAAAGTTATTTAATTTTGATTTAGATTCTATTTAAATGTCTTCATTCATTTGTTTAAAGAGTTCATTCTGATTAGATACTCAAAATATTTATATATGAATCGCATTTTGATCGAATTGTAATTATTTTTCTAATTATAGTTTTATTTTAATTTGAATACGTCCTTATAACAATAACTTGGCATATGTAAATCTAAAATTCAGCGAAAAAATTGATTTACAAAATTTGCTACTGAAAATAAAAACGCAAATAACTTTTAAAGTTTTACACTGTTGGAGTGTGATAGGAACAGAATCAACTTAGAAAAATCTTTTCATTTTACTTAAACTATGGACTTTTTCATCATATTTTAGAGTTTGAATGTTTGCGGCATGTATCAAGCATCAAACAAGTCTGCCACACAGCATGCACGTCTTTCGCATAAAAAACAAAGGCGTCAGATTCAACTGAAGCTACAAATGCAGTTGAAAAAAAAGTTCGCCCCTGCAGAATAGCTGCACAACGTGCACAAGAATTTCTGTGCATCTTAAATGATGAACACTCTGATGCAGAAGATGCTCTATGGCTTAAATAGGAAGATATCGATGGCCCTCCTCCTCATTTTAATCTGGAAGACAACGTACGGGGGATGAAAGTCATCGACAGAGTCGAGAAGCGATCTCGATCTTCGTGGATAAATATACAATTTTACTATTCTATTGTATTATATTGAATTATATAAAGTTGATTCGTCGTAACAAAATGAAACTTTTTTTTTGTTTATAGATAAAAAGTATTTGTGTTTTATTACATGATTTCATGAATAATAACCCTCCAGTGATCGCGTATCTTGAGAATGGATGATGATGATTTTGTGATGTATGTGAACGGCCCCAAAGACAATGTTAAATTCTCACTCAGCAACTCAAAAAACCATGTAAGTGACATATTTTTTGTAAAAAAAATTGCGCATTAAAAAATAGTCTAACTAAAATAACTTTATCAAGACAATGTCACATCCTTATTCAGAAATCTAAATAATCATGAAAAAAACATATATGTTGTGGAAAAAAATTGTGCAAAAACTTGTTCCAATAGATTTTTTACAAGAAAAAATTTTACGAAGGCAATGTTGAATCCTGATTCAGCAACTAAAAGAACCATGAAACTTACATAATCTTGCAGGAAGGAAATTTTGCTATTTTTATTTAAAAAATAAGAATAATAGTAAAGGTAACTACTCAGAATAAAATGCAATATCTGCAATATCGATTAAAAGTTAAAAAATTATCAAGTGCCAGTTATGTTCTGATACATATTTGAAATAGCGGCAGATTGTTAACTTAATTCACATTTTATGATTCACGTACGAATTCCTATTCACGACTCACATATGTATATGTCGCACTCCTCGCTGCAAAAATTTTCATTGGAAACCCACAGCAGGCTGCGTTGATAACAACCCGTACAACGATATCATCCAGCGGACGGAACCAGGACGTTTAACAGACGTCCGAGGGACGTCCATCGGATGCATGCAGGACGTCCGTAGAGCGTCCAGATGTCCCAATATTTGGACGATCCATCGTCTTCATAAACGTCAAGTCCGGATATTCATAGGACGCACGCGGACCGTCGAGGGACCGTCTAGGGATCCTTACAGGACGAAACGTGGATGTTCTTTGGACCTGCTCAGGACGGCTATAAAATTTGACGAAGTTATCAAAAAGTATTAAAAACTATGAAAGTGTACTTTCACAACTTGAAACACTTTTTGATAACTTTTGAGTAGGTCCAGAGAACATCCGCATTTCAGTCTGTGAGAATCTCTAGACAGTCCCTTGACGATCCGAGGAACATCCGCAGTGTCTCTGAATGTCCGAACCGGACATTTATAAAACCGATAGATCATCTGAAAGTTGGGACATCTGGACGCTCTACAGACGTCCTGTGTGCATCCGACGGACATCCTGTGTGCATCCGAAGGACGTCCGTGGGACGTTCTGGTTCCGTCCTCCGGATGATATGGTTGTACGGGAAGGTGGCACAAGATAGTTCTAAACAATGACAAACTTATGTATTTACATAAATCTGTCCTTGTTAAAAATAGTTTTATTATGAATGAGGTCAGCAGCATAAAGTGGAAAGTAGTAATAGGACTTGAACTAGTCGCGACGAATTTCTGTATATATATTTCAGTTGAGTTCGACAATTCTTTTTTTTTTTGTTTTTTTTTTGTTTTTTTGTTTTTATAATTTCTATTATTCTCAACTGAGATTTTTGATGATGCACAAAATTTGTCAAGTTATCATTAAATGTGAAGTATTTCGGCGTGTCGTGAAAGCGTGTGAGATGTGCACTTGTTACCCCTGACTGATAAAAAAATCTTTTTTTTACTCAACTTCGAAACTGATATTTTAAAGTATTTTTGAGGCTTTCGTGATAAAATATATTTTTCGAGCTCATAAGCAACCGCCAAAATTCGCAAAAGTTTCAAATACGAAAGCAAGAATGTAGCCAAGATGCTGATGCGAGATGATGATGAAGCCAACCACGTTTAATGAACTATTCCAGCACTAATGCTAAATCAAACTACTAAACGACGATTGAAACTCTCGCACATTAAAAAATAAAGAACAGTTACAATTCAGACAAAGAAAAAGCCAGAGTATAATTAGAATGCTAGCGTTTGACAGCTGAAAATGCCTAGTGACAAATGCCTATCTATGGTGACCAAATTCGATGAACAAAGCGTACTCAGTACGGTGGCCCGGAGTAAAGATAGCTCCTGAAACGTTCAACGTAAAATGTGAAAGTAATTACAGTTGTTTACCGCAATGATTACGGTGCATACCAGTGTGACCACGTCTTTAAGCGTAAAGAGTCAGCTTATTGTGAAAAAAAAATTTATTCATGCATGCGTAGAAATGGCCACTTTAATTGCATAAAACGTGGAAAAGAAATCCCTCTTTAAGGGGACTCGCGAATGAGCGGGATAAATCATTTTTCCTAGGGAAAATGATTTCTCCCGCTCATTCGCGAGTACCCCAAAAAAGAAATTTCGTTCCTGCGTTCCGTCCAAATGAAGTAGCTTCTTCTACACATGCATGGGAAAAAATTGAATAAACTACAAGGGTGAAACAGGATAATTTTTTTCTTTTTTTCTTTTAGTGAACTTATATTTTATTATATCCAAACTCCTATTCGTGCATTTGCACACCCTCTTCGCTCGTGTGCAACTTAGTATTTGTTGGAAACATCCGTCATTCGACTCCCGCAAGGAATATGTAATTTCGGACCCCTGCTGAGAGTTGGAAAAATAATGAATTACCTGATTGTTGACGTGTGAAAGTACTTCTCTCACGCTTTACCGTGGGAGAAGTAGGTACTCCTCCCATGCTGTGATCAGCTGTGATCCAAAATGGCGTGTCGATACAACATGGCGGCCCTGCGTTTCGATGTGGGTATAGCGGGGAAAGCTGAATTTTTCTTCGTCACATTCAATAAATCCAATATGGTCGCCGCAGAGAATTTGAAATTTAGGTATGTACTAAATGTGAATTTTATTTTTCCTGGGGCGACCGCTCGGGATTTTTCGATTGTGACGGAGGAGATCCAGCTACACCCTATCCATATATCGATGGGTCCCTAAAAGTGTCACGTATCTCTTGGGGCTCCCGAGCATTGTTACATATCTTTCATCGCTCCCAAGCATTTCATCGTATCTTTGACAGAAGTGAAACATTTGATCGTATCCCAAAAATCACAGTTTCGAGATAACTAGACCCCCAAAAAACATCAAAAATGTAAATTTTTGTGTTTAGCTTCAAAAAGTAAAAATATCTCGATAACAAAAAATGATGAAATACGCACCAAATTAAATTACCAGTATTAATTTAGTGCTAGATAACCTTATGAACACTACCTATAGTAGTAATTACAGCATTTAAAAATAATCATAATCAAAGTCATATTAACAATAAATAATTTTGTTAAAAAGAAACTTTTTTTACTTTACAGAAGCGTTTATCAGAGGGCTTTAAGTCACTAAACAGACTGCTTTAATGAAATGAAGGTACATATGTACTAATCGTGAATATGATTTCAAGTTTTGAAATTGAAACGAAACCTATTACACATAATATGTAGTAGAAAATAGCAAATTCAACTTGAATAATGTTCACTGCATACGAGGTTTGTTCAAAAAGTATCGCGAATTTTGAATTTTCGCGGGCTACGTATGTTCGATTTTTGATCTTTTGGTGGCGTTATGTTGGTACTC
>JAPYZL010152493.1:0-20092 GCA_030522825.1 Platygaster orseoliae
TCCCTAGGGTTTTATTGATAACTCCCGCTGATTTCCAAGTACTCCAGAAAGAGGATTTCGTTCCTGCGTTCCATAAAAATGAAGTGGCCACTTTTACACGTGCATGGGAAAAAATATTGTATGCTACACGAGACACAAAGGATTATTCCAACTCGTGCAATTGCGCACTCGTTTCGCTCGTGCCCAAACTTTGCACTCGTTGGAATCATCCTTTTTCTCCCTTGTAGCATAAATATCTATTTTCTAAATCAATGCTTTTCACTGTTTATAAACTTTATTCAAAAAATCTAAATATGCTTCCGTCTTTGCCAAAATCACTCTTCACTACAAGTTTACTACTCTTTGTATAAATTTAGCAAAATAGGACTGCTGGTTTTTGGGGGGGTAGATGTTTTCTACTATTTCCCAGGGATAACAGAGCCGATTTTCGATTGGAAAAAAGCATCGAGTCGTTGCAGGACGCGTCGTCTCTCTCGCTCTGGTTGCACACTTGTTAACAGGACTCGGAAACTTTTATTAATAAATATAAATCAGAGGCGCCCCGCGGATGAAGTTGTCGTGGAGGCCTCGGGAAGCGCGTGCACGATGTTGAGGAAGAGAGCGACTCGGTTTTACGAGCGATCCTCACAATGTCGCCTCCACTCCTACTCTCTCCTTTTGTACCTTTTATCTTTTATCTCCTTCCCGTCCCCTCTACTACACCACCCGAACTTTTTTTTACTTGTTGCCGACTTGGTCCACAACTCACTCTTCATATTATTCTTCGACGATGTAAGCGCGTGCACGCTCGAGATATTTATCGACCTGGATCTTGCATGTACGTACACTCAGGAACAGGCCATTTGATGTATCGAGATTTCGATCGAATCACGTACCTCGAGAATAGAGGGAAAGCCATTGAGGTTGAGAGAAATGTTGGGACTTTTGCAAGTTGACTCGAGGTTGAAGAGAAAGGATTTAAAATTAAATCTAAAATTGAATTGAAGAATGAAATTTGTTTACTTTTGAGAATGACAATCAATAGTAGATTGATTTGAATAAAAAGCAAATTAAACGTACTTTAATTTGCTTTTTTAAGTTCCTTGTCTAATTTAACCACATTTCTGAATTATTCTCAACCTTATCTTTGTCTCCAAAACCTACTTCAAGGATAATGCGAATTTTTCCAAATGACATTCATAAGTCGTGAAAAACACGTGTTTAAAAGCATTCAAAAGAGTGTATTTTACTGCAAGTCCGGGGCCGAAGTTCGGGATTACTCGGAACCGTGTAAATAACGTCCCCGGATACAACACTGTTCGGATAAATGTACCCCTGCAGATAATCGCTTAATCAAGTCCCAGTGGGACATCACAGTGACCGTTAAAAATATTCAATAAAACGCAGACCGTAAAATACAACATCGCCAACATCGTTTTCGTCCGAAAAATCTCGTGTTTTATTGCGCGCGCGCGAGGTATAAACATTCGCGCGAATTTTATGTCTACGTTAATCAAATATCCAAAGTTTTTTTTCGTGCGAGGAAAATTTGTTTCCCAAAATTAGTGATTTTACTTTTTTTTCAAGGATTTTCAGGGAATGAAAGTTGCTTTAAAAAATGCAGGTATTATTATAATACTTATTTTATTTAACCTACCCCTCAAAATTTGAAACCAAAATTTAATTTTGGTTTAATTTAGTTATTTTATTATTTTTACTATTATTGTTGTTTTTTTTTCTTTTTTTTGTTTACGATTAAATACAAATTCAAAGAATTTATCTTGTTTCGAAGGCACGTATCAAATTGATCAATAAGAACTTTTTTTGTTCAAAATTCTGAGTGACAGATGTTTGTTAAAGTAATTATTGAACCATATATTTTTTCAAAGTTTGTTGAAGGAGAGGGAGGGGGTCTCCCCCTTCCCCTGAATCATAAATCGCATTTTACCTCGCGGTGTTTATGTAGTTTTAATAATGTCTGATACCCCGCAGCGCTGCGATATGTGGTCGTATACGCGATCCGGGCCATCTCTTTCTTTCACCCTTTTTGACGACCGAGAAATTCATCTGTAACACAAACGTCACGAACATCATGAGTTTTTTCTGTCAGTTCCACGAATTTTTTGAAGTTGGTTTTCTAGAGAAAGGTATGAAAATCCTGTCAGTCAGGAGAGGAAATTACACAAGTTTTCCTAAAAATTGGGTTTCCTTTGAAGTAGAGAATTTTTTTGAAAAGAGTGGAATTTAGAGGAAATTATATTTGGGAGGAAGTTGGAAAAGGAGTGTAATTTTATGTGACTGAAATCCTGATGTTCATTTAATTAAGGAATTTTGAAGTGCAATTGAAATAAATTCTATTATCTGAAATAATGATTTTAGTTTTATTTATGATAGATTCTTTGAATTTATATTGTACACAATTCGCGGATTCTATGTTTCTCAAGTTCCAAACGTTGAGAAATAAACGAAAAGAAATAAGTTGTCTCACGCGCCTTTCATTATTAAGAGTAATAAGTGATTAATTTTGTTTATGAAATATTATCCAAAGTTACTCACTATTTCACACTTTTATCTTGGATGAAAAAGTAAATCCAATTTTTCTTCATTCTCGTTTATTTTATAAACTTTTAGAACTTCAAGCACGTAAAATTCTCAAATTATCAAACTGTGTAAATGATGCTCTTGAATTTTCATAGTGTGGAATCTTACAATTAGAAAATCCTAGAATTTTAATGATCGTAACCCTCAAAAAATAAATTGGAAATTATATGTCAGAATCGTAGAACTCTTTCTAGTAAAATTTGGGATTTCAGAATTAAATATTTCGCAATCCAACATCACTACATAAAATGGAAAGCTATATTCAAAAATTCGAATTCTAGAATAAAACATTTCAAAGCTTCGAATTCTTGTTTTCATGTGAGAAAAATAAAAGTTCTATAATTTCATTTTATAAGATCTGAGTTTTCAATATTCTCTATTAAAGAATTTTTCGTGAATTTAAAAAGTTTTGGAGTTATTGAATTTTACATGCTTCATTCCTGGCAATCGTTTTTAATATAATATAATTTTTTACTAAACTTTCTGTATTTATTTTGCCTTCTTTAGGAAACTAAAATACATAATGATGAAAATAATCTTCAACATTTGCATTAATTTTCATTAATCATTTTTGTCAATTCATTATCTGAAATTAAACAGTAAATCTCTCAAAAGATCAATCGGAATTTCACATGTTTTCTAATTGTGTGCTAATTCAATAAGGTGGAAATAGATTTTGAAATATTACAAAGATTTTATATAAATAATAATAATATTATTATTATTATTATTATAAATATTACATAAACATAATTTTTTTGCTACATTTTACAGGAGTCGTGATTCTGAATTTTTACTACGGTTTTCCAAATTTTTTGAGTCCAGAGTTTTATATTTTTTCATCTTCGTAATAAATATAATAAATTTCAATTTTTGTGATTTTCCATTAACTGAGTTTGAGATTTTTTTCTCATACTTAAAGTGTTTTTCCACAACTTAACTGTATTCCGATTTTTTTTTTAAATTTATATACATCTACTTCTTAAAGATTTTAGAGGAAATCATAGTATACAGATTTCAAGTATTTAATGCTAAAGTTTCGAAAATTTCAAGTTGGCTGTATTATTTATTATTTACCATTGTTAGCTATATTCATTATTTTTATTGCTTCAAAAAAGCTTCGCTACATAGTATATATGTATATAGTCAAACATTCATTTCAGAAAAAATTCTTTTTAAATTAGATTAATTGTTATTTTGAGTCAGAAAAACTTAAAACTCTGGACTTAATTTGAATTTTCCTTTTTTTTTTAGTTGAGTGGTGTTATTTTTATGCATTTTTTTTATCATCATTTTGGTCTATTTTTCGTCAAAATTGTTTTCATATTAAGATTAATGGTATTTCTCGCTTTTTTTGAGTATTTATGAAAGTCAATACGATTTTTTTGTATAATTCTAGATTTACAGTATTTTCGTAAATTTTTATATACATAAATTTGAAAAATTCAATGCTCTAAAATGCAAATATCGATAGATTTTAGATTATATCATAGATTTCGTGAATTATTCGATCGACATTATTTTGACGTATTTTATGTATTCCTTGAATTTTTTTATTTTTACAGTATTTATGAGTTTTTTGATCGTTTTCTAGTATTTTTATACATTGATACCATTTGTGCATTTTTTTCAAAAACACAATTACTTTACATAATTCAACAACTTTCAGTATTTTTTATAAATTCTATTACTCGATAGATTTTCTGGTGTTTTCATGAATTCCTTTATAAATTTTTTAGAACTTCATTTCCGAATTTCCGAATTTTATGATTTTTGGAAATTCCATAAATTTTTATCTTTTTTTACCAATCACTATTGAAAAAAAATGTCCTACGTTATTGTAAAGGAAATGTTTGGCTATATATTGTATGAATTGTAATATAATTTAGTTTCAGAAAAAATTTTGAATAATCGTTTTTTTTAATTAGAAAAACTAAAAATTCTTGACTTAATTTGAATTTTCCTTTTTTTTGTTTTGTGTGTTATTTTTATGCACTATTTTTTTTATTCTCTAAACTTAAAAAAGTGAAATATCTTCCACTTTCCATAAAAAAGAATATGCAGTGCTGAATTAGTGGAATTCCACTGATTCATCAGTGAAAATAATAATTTCACTGAGCTCTGAGTGCATATACACTGATGAAACAGTGCATACACACTATTTTACAGTGCATATGCACTATTTCCAAGGTGGAATACTTTTCACTACTAGAAAGTGAATATTCACTGCGAAACAGTAAAGTTTCACTTTTTCAGATTTAGAAAGTACAATCATTTTCGTCCATTTATCGTCAAATAGTATTGTTATGAAAATTTTTTTTCATCAAGATTTCTGGTAATAATCTCTTTTTTTTATTGTTTATGAAAATCAAGAGGATTTTTTTGTATTATTATAGATTTATAGTATTTTCGTAAATTTTCGTATTTATCAAATTAAAAAATTCAATGTTCTAAAATGCAAATATCAATATATTTTTGATAATATCATAGATTTCGTGGATCATTCGATCTACATTAATTCGAATTATTTTATGTATTCCTTGAATTTTTTATTTTTTCAGTATTTATAAGGTTTTTGATCGTTTTCTAGTATTTTTATACATTGATGCCATTTGTGCAGATTTTTCAAAAACGCAACCCTTTTATAGAACTCAATAACTTTTAGCGTATTTCAGAAATTTTATGACTCGAAAGATTTTCTGGTGTTTTCATAAATTCATATCTAAATTTTTTAGAACTTCATTTCTGAATTTCAAAATTTTAAAATTCTTGGAAATTACATAAATTAAAATTATTTTTTACTAATCACTGTATAAAAAAAACTTTCCTACGTTTTTTAAAGTAAATGTCTGGCTATATATTGTATTATAATTTAGTTTCATAACAAATCTATAATAATTGTTATTTTGAGTGAAAACAACTAGAAATTCTAAACCCAACTCAAATTATTGTTATTTTTATTAATTATTTTTCTATCATCATCACTTTTGTCTTTTTTCCGTGAAATAATAATGAATTCATCTCAAACTTCGAGGGGGGGGGGGGGTTGAACCCCAAAAATCTAGTCCTTTTCTCTTCTCAATGAACACTTTCAGGACGAGGATCGGGATTTTTTCGACTCCCCAAAAACGTCCAAATTTCCGGGATCGAACGACCTTCTGCAAAGTCTCGGTGAAAACAGGTTTTACAGTAGTTAAGAGTCGCTTCGACACGGACGTAAATGACGTTTTGGAAGACGATATAGCGAGATCGTACGATAAGCTTCCTTCCATCTGTGAGACAATGGTGGTTCCGAGCCCAAAATGGCTTCATTAGGGACCAGGATCGTTGAAATGCCCCACGGAGGACGTCGTGTGCTTGTCATTGTCTGTCCGTCCAATCTCGATCTCGGCTCAACTCGAGCACAGTTGTTACGTCAACGCGTCGACGTGATTTCAGGCTCGGTCCCTCAAAAAACGCGACTCGCTTCGATGCCCCGTATCATTCTCACGGATCGTCAAACTTTTTTTTCCTTTTTTTTAATTTTTGTTTGACAAAGAAGAGCTTGCTCATCCCGTTTGAAAGGAATTATAACTTTGTTTAATTGCTCATGAGGGTCTGTAATTTAATTAAACTATTTCGATGAACATTGCAATTTTTGTATAAAACGAAATTTTGCTCTGAAATTATGCATATCATTGTTCTGTTTAAGATGTTATGATTGTATACAATTGTTCTCTGGCGCCTGGTAGACACTTAAATAATTATCAGTATGTGTATCAAGTTCAAACCATTCTCAGGCTCCGCGATTCTTTGATTATTCGATCGGCTGTTGAGTCACTACAGAGTTTTCGAGGAAGCTTTTGGTTTATTATGAATGCTTCATAAACAATGGCATCACAGTTGAGTTTACACAAAGAGAACGTAATTGTTATGACAACGCTTATATAATTACGTGGAGTGAATCGAAGCATTTGGGAATCCAGAATTTTATCTTATTCCATCGAATTCTAGAAATCAATGTCTTTTGCAAAAATACTAGAATAATTTTGATAATAAAAAACTATGTACACACAATTTTTTCAAAAATTATAAATAATAAAGTATAGAAAAGCTCCTGATCACAGGCTATTCAAAAGAACAGAATAAATAGAAAAAAATTGTTAGAAAATCTGCTTTATTACAAAATCGTATAATTACTTTAAAAAACCGTTCAAGTCGCAGTTCCACCTCAAGTTTGTGGATCATGTTCTTTTATTGTGAAAATCTACGAATAGGACAGAAAAGGAGGTAGAGAGTAGGCAAAAAAAAATGAATTCAGCCTGGCTTGTCCGGAGCACTTGTTCGCTGTCTTCGCTTATGTCGCGCGTCCACCCACGTTCGCCCGCGATATGGATGCGAGCATTTAGCTGGCAGGGCACACTGGCGATTCTTAATCGTTGCCTCGGAATTTCTATCTACCTCCCACGAGGAAGGAACCGAGAACAAGTGAGATCACTCGTATCGTGTGGCCGAAATCGTAACAATGACTTTTCTTCTCCCGATTATGATCGAGATTTTCGTATTGGCATTACCTAGTTCCGTTTTGATCGACTTTCTTGAAGCTGGTTCAAGTACTTAAATTCTGTGGATGCGATACTTTTCGAGGGTTAAATCAATTTTTAGCCGAACTTTCGATATTTCATAATAGGGACCTTGCATTTTATCTAAGGTATCATTTTTTTTACTGATGCCGTAAAATAGATCTAATAAATCAATATTACAATAAAATTTTTTGTTTTTTTGCAAAAAATATTGTTAAAATACGGATTGAAAGTTTGAAAAAATTCAAACGTTATTCTTTACGTTTGAATAATAATAATAAATGCAAGAATAAACTTGCATTTATTATTTTTTGACGATGCCAAAATTTGTACACAGGCATTCTTTTACATTATTTGTATTATTTCAATTTTATTTTTAGTAAAGTTTCAGTTTTATAATATTTTTGTTTCATGTATTATATACATTTTAGTTTAATTAATTCGATTTTTCAAAATATAGTTTTATTTTATTTTCATTTTTCAATATTTGTATTACTTTATCTTTTTACATAGTTTTTATTGTTTAGATATCATTATATCTAAGTTTGATTGATTAAATTTATTGCATTTTAATTTAATTTTATTTTCATCTATTATCATTTTATTTTCATTGCTTTACTTTTGTTCACATTTTTATTTTTAGTGAAATATAATTTTATTGTATTCAATTTTTACTATTTTATAATATTTGAGTTTAATTTACTGTCTATTTCAATTGTTTCGTTATTTTTATTATTTGATTATTGTTATCATTTAAACATTTCAATTATTTTTTTGTATCAAGTTTGCTTCCTATTTGGGAAATTATATTTCAGTATTGATTTTTTATATTTCATGTTTTAGTTTTTCTGATTGAACTTATTATATAAACGTTTCATTTTATTTTAATTACTTTACTTTTTTAATTTTAGTTTTATTTTTAGTAATGTTTGTTTAATTATTTCAATTTATACTATTTCATCATATTTGAGTTTGATTTTTACTTTCACTTTCAACTATTTCGTTGTTTTTATTATTTCATTTTTTATCATTAAAAAAATTTTGTGGTATTTTTGTTTTCTTTTTGTGATATATTTTTGTATTGATTTTACACATTTCATATTTTAGTCTTACTGATTAAATATAATATTTCATTTTTAATTTATTTTCATTTTTCGATATTTTTATTATTTTATCTTTTTACATTGTTTTTATTATTTAAGTTTCATTATATTTTATTTAATTGTTTATTATTTTCATCATTTTATAATTTTTTATACAAATTTATTCTCAGTTATACTTCAGTTTTATTGAATTTTCGTATTTTTGGTTGTTTTATTAATTCGTCAATCATAGTAAATTAATTTGGATTTTTCAAATGAAGTTTACATCTTTTTCCATGTAAACAATAAATAATTTATAAAACATTATAATGTTTATCTGCCGAACTGCGCAGTAAAAACACTTTATTTCCATTATTTTTTCTTCTGTTTCATTAATAAAATAAAAAAATCAATTCCAATTATTTTTGACGATTGCGTAAGTATCATCCCCTTGTTCATGTTAAAAAATATATATTTATCACCAAAAAACAACAAACAATATATTTTTCAAGGTTGTTTTGACACTTCGCATTTCTGGTGCATTGAAACAATCATGATACATCATGAAATCAAATATCATTGACACTATCACTTTCGGAAAATTCGTCGAATTTGCCTTGAAAAAAACTTCCTCCAATTTTATTTTCATACTTTCTTTTTTTTAACTATTATTCATACATAAAATTACACAGCGATCAAAGATTCAATGTAAACTGACGTTGACATGTGATGTTTTCATGTGTCAGTGACGTCACACCTGCTCGGCGCAACTCGTGCCTGCTTCGGGCGTTTTCGAATTTTTAGCGGAAAATGCAAAAGTACTTTTTTTTTTAATTAACTTAAAAAATAAAACTGCAAAAATTGTAGAACTTGTGTCCCGTGTCATACTACGATGTAATCTATCAGGAAAAAAAAAATTTGAAAAATGTGCAAGGTCCCTATTCCAGAATAAATTTTAGTAACTTGAAAGGTAAAACGAAGGTTAGAAAATGAAAAATTTATGAATTATAACGATTCGACTTCAAAACTCTAAAATTGCAAAGTTCTGCAAAGTTCTAAGTCAATATATTAAAATCAATAAAATTAAATTTTCTATCTTAATTCAAAAATAAACCTGATATAATTGATTTTTACTATTCCCTGTAGTAAAATTATCCATTCATCCAAGTTCACACGTAAAATATAAACTTTAGCTGTTTTCGTTTGAATACATATTAATATTTTTTTCAAATTCTCTGCATCGACGCTAGAGCAATATTTATAAATAACCATTCTAGAAACGAGCATTCTAGGACTCGAGAAAATCTTATGTCAAAATTCGTGTGCTTCTGAATTCAAAAATTTTATCCTACAAAAAATCAAATCTTTTGCAAAGCATCTCAAAATTCTGATATCTCAATCACGAAACTTTTCTTTCATTAAGTTATTCTGAACTGGACCACTATCAATACTCATACATTGTCAATTCAGAAATCAACATTTTCAATAATCCAAGAAACTCTAACTATGTCAGAGCTTGTAAATTCCGGAATGCAAAAATTACATTCTAGACTGAAAAAACGCGAGAAAAAGTTTAAATCTTTTTCAAAATATCGAAAAACGCTTGAGGTGGTCGCCGAAGTCAATATTAATTAAACGATCCCATAAGCCTAACGAACCAACCGTACGTCATCGACTTTATTGGGCTCCCGCGCGTATGGGAAAAACGTTGAAATGCTCCAATCTTAATTAGCTAGGTGTTTCGTCGAGCTCGAACTTAATCCCTTCCCCCCCCCGCCCCCCTTTCACCCTTTCTCGCCTCTTACTAATGATTCCCGGGAAAATTGACCGAGACCCGTTCGGATTAACTTGGCAAATCCGCGCCACAAATTTTCTGCCTTGTCAATATTGATAAGTACGGAACACTTTGGTTTCTTTTCACGCTCGTCGAACCGAAATACCACGATTTTGCAAAAAAAAATTTATTTTTGAAATAAAAACGTTTCCTTAATAACTCGAGAAATTTTTATGCCACTTGAAAAAGTTATATAATTTTTTATCCCGTATGGGAATTTCGGAGATTCAAACCCCTTCCGGAATTGGAATAAAATTTCTTAGAATTTTTTGGAAATAAAAAAGATTAGATGCTAATCAATAGAAACACAAATTTGAAAGAAATGGATGTAAGTTATAGTTCTAAATATTTCAAGGAGTAACAATTATTTATTTATTTCATCATCATAAACTTTATTTGTAAGTTATTTCATAATAATTTGTTTTTTACAATAATCTTTAATGCAGATTTTTGTATTGTTACATTGTTTTCAATAATTTTTCGTATTTTGATGAAATAATATAATTTTTTGATCAGTTTTTTGCTATTTTCAGTATTATTTTGTAATTTTTTTGATTTTTCCTACAATTATTGTTTTTTCGTGTTTTTATTTCTAACTTCCTGCATTTTTTTTTTGTAATTATTTGTATTTTTTGCAGTTATTTGTAGTTTATGTTATAAATTAATATAATTTTTCACAATTTTCTAATTACGTCGAACTTTTGAGTACCCAAGTATCGAGTAGAAATACTCGATACTCAAAGTATCTAATCGCTATCGCTGTCATCGTATATCCTTGCAGCATCTTCGGCAGCGGCAGCAGCATGGTCAGCGGCAACACGGGCAGCACGGGCAGCAGCCAAGATTTTGCGCTGTAAAAAAAATTTAAAATTACCCGTACACATTAGGAAAACCAAGCTCGTGAAGTCGGTCATCATCATGGTAAACCTACGATATTACGATCTCCGGTCGGAGATCGCGACCGTCGGTAAAATGATTAATGAGAAAAAAAACGAGCGCGCTCGACGACACCGGCCGGACTAGTATATATGTACTGGAATTATCTCTTCCGTCTTTATTTAACTCGCGCAGCGTAACGGGACCTCCTCTCTCTCACCAATAGCCCACCCGGGATCGCGCTAACTTTCGTTGAGAAAAAATACTCGCCTGCATGGGTACTATTATGATTATTTTCGCTTAGAGGTACTCTATTTTCCATCAGCTGCTTTGCTTTTTTGATTTTGAGTTTTGTAAAAAGTGGCAAAAGCCTTTCCGACTCGAAATTCAAAAAGGAATTTTAGATTTTTTTTTGGCGCGGAGATTTTAGTATATCATGTATATCTGTAACAAATGTCTGCTAACTTACCTTTTCTAATTCCATATGATTAATAAAAGCAGATTTCCGGAGGAATTTTCTACCACAATATTTACAGCGGTACTTCACAACGAGGCATCTACCTTCGGGGTAATTGTTAAAATGATTGTAGAGTGTTCGTAAAGTAGAGAACTCTTTTTTGCAGCGAAAACACCTTGGACCCATCTAAAATTTGATAATATATCTGTTGACATAGCAAGTACATAACGGAATGTAATACTAAAATTATGTGCCTTTTTTAAAATATAGAGGAAAAAAGAATGGTTTACCACTATAGAAATATACTCTCCGGAATTTTTTTGGAAAATGGAAGGGACTTCTGGAATTGGAAAATTTTGTCAACAGTTTATTCATATAGTTAATTAAAAAGTTTACCTTTATTTTCTGAATGATAGGTTGAATAGTTTAATTTTCGCACCTGAAAAATTTGCAGGACTGTAATGAATATGAGGATTCTCAATTTGTATGTTTTCGCATCCATATTATACGAGATACTGTTGATGCTACCTGCAAAGTAAAATTAAGGATTCATCGGGAGAGCGAAATTCCGGATGATTGTCAAATATCTACTATTAAGGCGAAAATCGAGACATGGTTTTATTTAAATGATAATCATTGGATATATGTGTTGGAAAAACCTGTATCTTTGACTATATTTTGCGGGAGTCCAAACAAGTTTTCAAAAGATGTTAATTTAGTTGGAACTGGGATATTGTCTCTTGATACGAATCGCAAAGCGTATAGTCTAACGCATACATTAGAGCCAAAAGATTATAGAGGTCGAAATGTATCTTTTTTCATTCCACCGATAAATATTTTAGATCACGAAAGCTGTATCGAAATCAGTAGAAATGAACCATCTTCGGTAAAAAGTTTCAAGCCTATTTCCTTGTCGGGTGTTGACCTCAACGAACTCAACTTTGCGGCAAAGAAATTAAAGGACTTCGATGATATATTAACGAGACAGATAAACACTCTTTTTATTGTACATCATGCGAAATGGTATACTATTGTTTTAGGGATAATAGCTACAGTTGTGACTCTGTACATTACATTTAGTTTTTGTAGGTATTTTAATATTTGTCAACGATTATTTAGATTATTGTGCATGCATAAAAACCCACATACGGGGGAATTGATGCGACCGGCAATTTGCAATCACGTTCAATGTAATTTCGATTCTAATATGGTACCGACAGATCGAGTTACTGTAAAACGCGAGACGAGATCAAAATCTGCCGGGATTTTAGAAACAGTGTCCGAAGATCGTGACGCTGTATTTGAGGACCCAGAGACTATATCCTTGCGCACAAGACGAAGTAATATTCCTTTGTAGTAACGATAAATTTCAAGACTAAAAATCATTGAAATTCTATGATTTTTCGTCTAAAAGGGGGGAGGTGTTGTGTAACTGGCCTCCTTTGAGGATTTTGGGAACTGATTGTGAGTGAATTACGCAACGTCTTTTCGTGGACCAAAAAACTGGCCACGTATGTATTAATTTTGTCAATATTTCATAGCTAATAAATCTATTGTAGCGCGTATTATTGAGCAATCGCTCATCTTGTCGGAATAGGTTATTGTAACGGGCGCAAGGAAGATTGTATAATATAAAAAGGCCCGATGTCATCTGGGTGCGGCGCATTAATATTTGTAACTTCATATACAAGTAACGCTAACTAATAAAACCCAGAAAAACTTCAGAGTTTTTGGCCCAATTATTGCAACCCTCTTGGTGGACCCCAACATCAAAATTTATTCAGAATATTATGTAAAATGAGCCTTATGACAAAGTGGACTTATTCGGTTATACCGGGACACCACAGATATAATTGTGATGAATAAATTATCATCTATTTTATTATTCAAGATTTTAACCCAAAAACAACCCTCAAAGTTGAATTCCAATTGATTATTAAAAAAAAACTTATTATCAAATGAATAATAAAAAATAATAATTATTAGAATTATTTTTTGTAAAATAGAGAAAATTATACAGTAAACTCATTTTATTGATTTTATTAAGTAAATACAAAAAAAAATGGTGGTATTCCTAGTTTTATTAATATTGTTCAGAAGATTATTAAGTTAAAATCATTGATGTTCACATTTTTATTGATATTAATTAACAAAAATGATATGAAAAATGTTTATGATCCCTTGTACTATAAAATATTTTATTAATAATTATGCAATAAATTTGAAAAATTTTTTTGAATTATTTAAAGAAATGTATGCTATTGTAAAATTATTCCTGAGTAACCTTATAATTACATAAATTCATAATCTTGAATAACATATTTTTTTTCAACTAAAATTGAAAAGTTTTTACTGCGACTGATTCATTTACACACCTGAATAATATTTCAATTAAGTTAGTTTGTTACGTTTTATAACATCAAAAAATTTTTTCGAAATCTTAAGATATTTATTGAACTTTTGTAAATTTACATCGAATAAATTGAATTTACAAGAAATAAAACAAAACAAAAAAAAAACAAAATTTACAGTCTTTTCTTAACATTTTTTTTTTAATTTTTGGGGTTGGGTAGGGATATGAATATATGGTTAAATATTATAGTATACGTAGTGTATATGAGATAGTAATTTACTATATTATTACATATAAATAAATATTATTCCTTCTTCAGTAGATAATTTCAGATAAATTTAGAAAATTTTTAAAGTTCGCATTAACGTTCCGCAATACGCGTGGTAATTGAATCCCCGACTTTCCGTTTCCATATTACTTTCACCGTCGCGATAGATCGCGGAGGAAGCGTTTTATTGACAGATCATTTCACGGTCTCGTGGCCGTTCTTCGGTCACGTTCGGCGTTTTCCTGCGCAGTAACTAGTGAAACAGATGCTAATTGCCGAAGCTAAGTAAAGGCTTACTTAGCGGCACGAACGAGATCGGTGAACCTTTCCGAGACGGCGTTATCCCGCGGTTTTACCGCGTCCATTCGGACCTTAACGAGTTATTTATCGCTCCCGGCAACGGCGGGCTCAATTTTAATGGCTTCTTAATTTATAATGCATTTCGCTAACTTGATTTTATTGATCCCGATAAGACGAGTTTTGCGTGATGCGCGCTTTTTCCCAGGACGATCGACCCAAGATTTTATCGGCGGGTACAATGTATATTTACATTGTACAGCTAAATTTAAAAATGACCAAACGCAAATCAAAAAAGATTGTACGTAATTGTTTGCCATGTTGGAAAGTGAAGAAGGACCCAAATTTGGTGATGGTGGAGTCATCGTTATTGATCCGCAATTATCGGAAAATAACTCAATAAATTGTAATTGCCGGACGAGCGCGCACACTTTAACAAAATATCAATTTCGATAATGGCCGGCTGCTAGCTTGAGGGCCATTTTTGACGCCTCTCTCGCGTTTCGATGCGCGCAAGGCATCGTATAATTATCGGCCACGGCGGTGGGTCCGACGGGGCCTTAAGGTCCCACCTTGCGCCTTCACCCCTCTCCCTCTTCACCCTTTTACGACCCCCGTTTTTCCTTTTTTTTATGTACTCGAGCCTGCACACGGGAAAGTAAGAGGTATTTAATTTGCCACAAATTAAATTTTTTTTCGAAATAATGATTTTTCGAATTTTATTTACTTTTTAGATTATTGTCATTCAAATCAGTGAAGAGCATCTGTTCAAAAGTAGTCAAAAATATCACTAATTATTACATAATAATTTAAATTTTTTAATTAGTAATGATATAATAATGATGAATAATTATGAAATTCGCAAGTTAGAATATGTATTGATTTTGCAGTGTTTTCAAACTAAAATCACTGAAAAAATTGTGATAATTCCACTGTTTTGGATGTAAGGAGTGTTTCGCCACTATTGTGTCATTACTCGAAAATCGCGGGATAGGTGATTCGCGTTGAAAAAGAATCCAGAGGATGTTCGGAAGCGAGACTAACACCTACGAAGGGACCCGTTGATGCCCCCGTGAAAAAGATTCCTGTGGATAGCTAATCCTTTATTCTCGCGCGGTTTCAGCCAGTCACGAGGCCAAGCCGTAAAAAACCGTTCGACAATTGGATTACGAGATGATTCCTGGACCACCATGATTTTATTTTGAAAGTCGATGATTTCTCTTGCGCAGATTTCGACCAGAGATAAGCCAACTTGTTGCTCAAACTTTATTAAATACTTTCAGATCGCTTTTCGAAGTAATATGAAATCAGAGAAGCAAGTGTACGAAGTTAAAAAATTTGAAGTTTTTTTTTTTAATGTTTTTTAATTGCAGAATATAAAATGAATGATCATTTTATTATCTACTTATTTATAATTTTTTAAATATTTCATGGTAACGTCTAACTTTCTCTCCTTCAAAGTCGGCGTTTATGTGTACGTGAACTTCAAAATAGTGCAATGAGCGTAGAAAAAACTGAAAAAAGCGCGTAATTTCGCGCTGATTTCTTAGAATTGCAATCAGCCAGTTACTTAGCACTGAATGTATAACTTCTTTCTAGCGGAAAAGAAGCGCGCTAATCACAGAACGCGGCTCGTTATGAAGAAAAATATTACGCGGCATTCGCCCCGTTTTATTGTTGCTTTTTCATTTTATTTGGTCGTAACGAAATTGTTCGTTTTTGCGTTTGCGAAAGCAATGCTCGGTCAAGAATCAACTATAAACGTAAATTATCAGGTGCAATTAGTAGTTAGGAGTGCGACCGTAAATCAAGTTTTTTTTGTGATTCGGGAAAGTGGTCTGGAGATTTCGAGATTTTTGAGTTTCTTGTATCAGTTTCGGTAAAGGATCTCTAATTGACGATATAATTTATTAGTTTTGTACTGTATTATCTAGGAAGCATAAGTACTTAATTATTCAAAAAATTCATCAGTATTTGATTATTAGAAGAATTAAAAAAATTATCACAATTAAAAATTTTTTTTTTAAAGAAAATATTCTGAGTCAGATATATTTGGTAAATTTTAAAATCCGATTTTCATTAATGGGAAAATTCAAATTGTAATCACCGGAATGTAGAGAGCCTACTAAATTGTTTCATGGAAGTTTTTATAATTAATTAATATTTAAAATCCCTTACATTAAAAAAAAGAAAGAAATAACCCTAGCTTAAAAAAAATTTATTACGAAAAGAACACGAATTAAACATATTGACCTATAGGATGAGGTAGAAAATAAAAATTTGGGTGAATGTTTCAACCGAGTAATTAATAAGGAAAAACTATCATAATACTGGAGCACTGTATTCTAGAAAAATCTAGATAGAAATGAATAACGATACCACAAAATATTTTAAAATATATTTATTCTAGAGAAATAATTAAAGTAAATGAAATCAACAAGAGAACTGTTTTTTAAAAAATCGGGAGAAATACGTACGATGTAAAAAATTCCGAGTTCTAGAGCATCGAATTCTATAAAGTATGTAAGCAATGTATAGAAATACCAGAAAACTATACGAAATCATATTATGAATACTAAAAAAACGACAATAGAATATATTAATAAAATACTTGAAATTTACGTAGACGTTTTTTTCTTAACAATATACAAAATATGTGAAAATCCATGGAATTTTGAATTTTAGAACATCTGATTCTGAAAATCTACATACTACTATAATTCTGAAATACTAGAAACATAAAAAAAAATACTTACTGAAAAACACTTTAAAGTTTCATGAAAACTAGAAAATTGCGAGAAATACTAGCAATCTTTTGATACTCAAAAACTATAGAACATATGATTCTAGTTTTTGTTCAAAAACTTAAAAGTACTTCAAATCTATATGGAAGAGACTGTTTTCTAATAAATCTAATAAAATAATTAAAATCGTTGAGGTTCTCAATACTATTGCATAAAATTCTAAAAACGTATAGAGTGATCCATTAAAATTCTACAAACATTGAAAAACATAAAAATATAACGGAATATAAAAAATAACAGAAAGTGTGTACCAAAAGTTTAAAACTCATTGAAATACTATAAATCTTCGTCATAACAATCTGCTTTAAAATATAAACAAATTTTAGAACCTTAATTCCTATAGAATTGAATTCTCGACAGCTGTATAGAAATCTATATTAATATCAGTAAACCCGTTAAATTCTCTAAATTTAAATGTGTTTTAATTCAATTTATTTAATTAAATATATTCAAATTTATATAATTGAATATAATTAAATTTTTTTAATGAAATTTATTAAGTTTTTTTTCAATTAAATTTATATAATTAAATTGAATGAAATGTATTAAATTGAATTGATATAAATCTATTCAATTGAACTCAATTAAATTTATCTATTTATTTCAATTATTTTTAAATAAATTTAATTGAATTTATTTATTTATTTTAATTATTTTTAATTAAATATATTTA
This sequence comes from Platygaster orseoliae, assembly GCA_030522825.1. Taxonomy (NCBI): domain Eukaryota; kingdom Metazoa; phylum Arthropoda; class Insecta; order Hymenoptera; family Platygastridae; genus Platygaster; species Platygaster orseoliae. The sequence goes on from JAPYZL010152493.1 coordinate 17,787, forward strand.
ATTCGATTGATTGAAATTTAATTTATTCAATTGAATTTGAATAAATTTATTTATTTCAATTGATTTAGATGTATTTATATCAATTTAATTCAATTTGATTAATTCAATTTCCTTGAATTAATTAATTAAATTATTGAATTTAATTTAATTTAAATCAATATAATTTAATTGAATTTAACATTACTTATTTAATTCCATTAAATTCAATTGTTCCAATTCGATTTGATTGAATTTAATTCATTTAATTTAATTCAATTTAATTTTTCCAATTAAATTAAATTAAATTTAATTGAGTTCAAATTCAATGTAATATAGTTCAATTTTATCCAATATCTTTCAATTTTATTTGATTTAATTATTTGACTAAATTAACTGAATTTATATGAAATTGAATTCAATTGATATACAATTACATTTATTTAAAAGCATTAATATTATTTAACAAAAGTAGATTTATTTAATTAATTTAAATTTATTCAATGAAGTACATTCATTTAATTAAATTAAATTTATTTATTAAAATCAAATTTATTTAATTGAATCAATTTTAATAAATTAAAATAATTATTTTTAGGTATCCGGACACTTTTCCGCATTCATTTTTCCGCTAAACATTTTTCCGCATGTACAAGCTTCCGCAAATTTTAGCAAAGAAAAAAACCCTCGTTCTATTATAATTTCATTAGCTTTCCATTTCAAACATCATTACAAATTTCTTATGAAAGACGAATTATTATATTTTCGTACAAACTTTTTATATAATTTACTTTTTTTTACTTTTTAATAACTTTTGATAAGTTGTCTATAAAATTTCCTTGTACGTATTAAAAATTAACTTATTTATTCTTCCAAAACTTGTATTTTTTTTCTTTTCTTGTTCAGTAATCTTGAATATTCCATTTTCACATTTTTTCAAAACAAGAAATTTTAAAAGTAATTAATATTGATTTTTAAATGACCAAAAAATATATATTTCTATAACAAATCAATAGCATCATCTTCTGAAATTTCGCAAATGAGTTTTATGTTCCTTCCTCTTAGAAGTTCAGTATTTTCGTTTAAATTCTCTATTTTAACCAAAACTTCGAATTCACCATCTGTTACTAAACCAAAATATGAATATATTTCTTCTTCTTTTCCAAATTTACAATAAATGAGTATCTCATTATCTTAAAACTTCACAATTTATCAATACTTTCCAGTGGAAAGTTTCCACTAATTACTATATTAAAAAATTACAAGAAATAAAAATACAGTAAGGAAGCTGAATAGATGTAAAGAAGAAAATTATTGGTTATCTATATCTATAAAATTTAATGATGAAGACTAAAGAAATATATAATATTTCATATTTATAACCTAAGAAGAATAAAATTTTTCCAAAATTACGTGTTTTTTATTTCAATAACTTATTTATAAAAAATATTTTTACATGATAAAAAAAAGGTGATACATTTTTTTAAAAAGGAATTATTGTGAAATAAAATTGATTATTGATGAAATATGAAATAAATCTTTTTTTTTTTTAGTAAAATCAAAAAGTTTCAAATAAATAAAAAAAAGAGAATTTAGAGAACGATTATTTAAAAGAAAAAATGGGGGTTGGGGGTCTTTTCTATAAAAAAAATTTGTAAAAAATATATCCTTCACACCAGAAAAAACAAAAAACCTATAGAATATAGATAATATTAAAAAACTGAATATCTATGTATGTACAATTTACTGAAAAAATCTATAAGATAACACATTAAAAACCTTGAAAACTTTGAATTTTCGAATATTCGAATAATTTTCGGAGAAAAGGTCATGCGGAAATCCAGTTATGGAAATCGTGTTTTCGGAAAAATGAATGCGGAAAAATGTCCAGCGGAAATATGAATACGGAAAAATGTACCCCAATCTTTTTTTCAATAAATTTAATTTAATTTGAATAAATTCAATTTAATTTAATGTAATTCAAATCAATTTAATTTATTTAATTATATTGAATGTAATTTCTTTGAGTTTTATATAATTTAATTCAATTCAATCTAATTCAATTTAAACTAATTTATTTTAATTTATTTGATTTAACTTAATTTAATTAAGTTAAATTTAATTTATATTTCAAAATTTATTATAATTCGATTCAATTTAATTTCACTTATTTTACAAAATGAAGTATAATTTGATTTAATTTGATTCCATTTATTTATCAAAATTTAACATAATTGAGCCCCTGGATGCAATAACTCGCCGAGCGCTCGAAAACGGGAAAAAGTATTGTTCGCGCGGTGACATTCAGAGTCAAAATCAAAAGTCCGAAA